>BPLR01001791.1:0-110779 GCA_021605095.1 Caerostris extrusa
AATGCATAGTCAAACATTTGAAATTTTTATAAATAAATTTTTTTTTTTTACAAGAAAGAAACTTCTTACAATATCTATTACTTCTTTAATATAAAGCATTTTTACTCATATCCATTAATAAGCCTCATTGATTATAACAAAAACTCATAATCATCTTTAAAAGTATTGATACGGAGCTATGCATTTCTAAAGATTTACAAATAACTTTTTACCTAAGATTTACAGATTAGTTCATAAAATTATTATTAATATTTTACTTAAAATAATTCTTTAACTTACAAAAATATTTTTCCTAATAAAATCAATTTTTAAAAAATTTATTCGTGCATTTCATAAAAATTCAATAATTTTCATTTTTCAAATAATGCAAATGTTTAAAATAACTTTTTTTTTGCAAATTCAAAAATATTTTAAGAAATCAATATGTCATGAAGTAAATAATTCCTTTGATATTCTTGTTTTTGGTCATTTTCTCCAACACATGAGGCTTGCAAAATTTGTTAAAAATAAATGAATTATTTAAAGAAATATTATTTGTTTTAAACATTCGACCAAACATTACAATATTTATGTTATAAAAATCACTCTTTTAAGTTCCGAAAATTATTTCAATTTTTATTTTTAGTTAATCAGTAATGAATGTGCCTTATACTTATTTATTAGAGAAGTTGGTTGAAATAAAGTAATTTTTATCTCAATTTAAAAGAAAAAAAAATGTCTGTTTGAACAAAGTGGACTATTTTTAAATTATTTTTCGATTTTCTATTTAAGAAGAAAATAAAAGCAATATATAAAATCCGTACATTAAGCATGTGTTTTGCAAAAGCTTTATTTAACAAACAGTTGATAAATAATAAGAAATTAATGAAATGGTTTATTTTTAAAAAAATAATTCATTTGTTAATGGAATTCAGTTGTTTTTAACGTTATTTAACAGAATGAAATGAAATAACAGAATGAAACGAAAGCATGATTAATAGATTTTAAACTTTTTTTTCTTCAAATATAAAATTAATTTTTAAAAAAAAAAAAATTTCAAAGATATACATAACAATAGATCATAATTGACAATATTTATTTTATAAGACGAAATAGTCGACAAGCATAATAAGAAGAAAAAGTAATCCATTTAAAATCTTCAATAAGTTATTCAATATTCATTTTATTTCAAATTAATATGTTCAATAAAAAAAAAAATCAAACAGTACGATACACTTTTAAACGGCCTTTCCCAAATTTTAAAATTTGTACTTTCATGTATTTAGCAGAAGAGGATGATAGATGTGATTAAAATTTTAAAAATTAATCAAAGTATTTATTCAATAAGCATAAAAATAATATTTTTTATTTTAAGAACCCCATATTTTTACAGACATAATGTCTGTTAAAAATCATTGTATTTTCCTAAAGATAAAATGTTTAATATCTTACCAACAATCATGTTTTAATACTTTTATTTTCCTCAACATACAGTCATGATAATTAAAGAAAATAAAAAAAAGTACTGACACAGCAAAAATATTACCAAAATATATGCCAATGTCTTGCATATGTAAGGTCAAAATATATACAACTTTTAAAAATTTCGTTTACAGTTTAATGTACACTAATTACAATGTCAGTTAAAAAATCATTGCAGATTCCTAAATAAAAAAAATATAACAAATAACCTATTCCACATTGGAAGATTTTTAATATTCTTACCAGCCATAAGCTTTAGTACTTTTATTTTCTTTAACATAAGGTCCTAATAGTTAAAGAAAATAAAAAATTAGACAAGCCAAAATTATTACCAAAATATATACAACGTCTTGTATATGGAATGTCAAAAATATATACAACTTTTAAAATTTTCATTTATAGATCTATTTTTATGTTCTTCAACATACATTCCAATAGCTAAAGAAAATAAAAATTACTGATAGTTTCAGCAAGCACAATACCAAAATATATACAATGTCTTGCATATGCAATGTCAAAATATATACACCTTTAAAAAAATTAGCTTACAGTCTAAGCTACATTAATTATAATGTCTGTTAAAAACCATTGCAGACTTAAAAAATAACTATTCCATTGATTAGAAGATTTTTAATATTTTTACCAGTAATCAGATTTGATATTTTAATTTTCTTCAACATAGGTCCTAATTTAAATAAAAATTATTGACAAGCCAAACATTTTTACCAAAACAGATATAATATCTTGTATATGCAATGTTAAAATACACACAATTTCAAAAAAAAAATTTCGTTTACAGTCTATGTACGCGAATTATTATGTCTGTTAAAAATCATTGTAGATTCCTAAAAATAACATATTCCATGATTGGAAGATATTTTATTTAATATTTTTACCAGTAATCAGTTTTAGTACTTCAAACACATAGTCCTAATAGTTAAAGAAAAATAAAAATTACAGACAAGCCGAAATTATTACCAAAATATATACAATGTCTTGAAGCAAATTTAAAAAAATTTAATTTGCAGTCTAATGTACCCTTTGAGTGATGGCGTACAAGATCTCGAATTTGACTTGACCCTAATGAAAGGTAAGTATGGCAGAATGCCCAAAAATACGTTTCTAAGGAAAATTTTATTTGCAGCAGAAAGAAAACGCAAATTAGATTCGTGCCTGAAGACCATGTCTCAGTTCGTCCACCTACTTTTGAAGAGGACTCAGAAGAAGACCACGAAAAAAAGATTTTCTCAAAAAAATTGACCAGTTTCAATTATTCCTTTGCGACGGGTAGAATGTCTCGAATTCTAATGATGGATTATATACATGGAGATTCCTACTGAAAAGACTGAATTCTAATCAAGGCAATGCCAGTCTTTTTTGACGTTGAAATATTGATTTAACCATAGAGATTAGGGAAATTTCCCCTTTGACATAAAAACGTTGAATGAATAAAAATCCAGGTATACCTACATATTAGTTAATTTGATATTTTTATTACTAGTTATGAGATTGATAACCAGTTAGGATTATTTTTAGGCTTTCAGTAGAAGAGCTCTCTTTTTTAAGGAATTGCTAAAGTGAATTATGTAAATTTGAAAACATTACATTCGAATCAAATATTAAAATGTATAATGTTTTTGAATTAGAATTTATAACTTAACAATTAATTATTTTTTTTTAAATCATTTTGTTTAAATAATTAACTTCTTCTAGTTGTAAATTCTCTACCAATTACAAATAACAATGACAAATGTCTAGAATTTTATGAAAATTAAAAATAATATTCATGGTTCTTTGTTATTTTTTTTAATTAGTTTATTTTGTTGTTGTGTGTTGATAAATTTAAATTAAATATTGATCTATATTACTGGGTTTTTTTCCTATCTTCAGTAAGATTATAATCTCGAAACAAATACACCTTTCTGTACGGATATTTTTTTTATCCACTAGTTGTTAATCATTAGATATCAAGTTATTGCTGATGGCGCGCGTGTTTTATTTGATTATTATTTTTTCAAATACTAAAAATAAATGTATATTTCATGAAATTAGAAAATTGAGTTTTTTCAGTTAACTAATTAATTATTTTTAATACTTCCTTGAACAAGGAAGAAAATCTTACAATAAGAAAAAATAGAAAGATAGCAAGAATTAGAGTATAGATAATCAATTAAATTCCCAAGTCGCATCTTGAAGGAACTCATTAATAATAGATTAAATATGTATACTTTTCTGCCATAAAAGAATTAAATTTACGGCAAAAGAAAAAATGCCAGGATTTAAGCTAGATTCGAATCTGCTTGTGGCATCCATTGCAGTCACTACTATAAAAACGCAGAGTCTCGACTGGGAAATTATGCCAGCATATGTAAACGTTTTCGAATAGTTAGATTTTCGAAAATTCGATTTATCGGCAATTTACGAAATTTTTCGATTCATGATGAGGTTTTGAATTAGAATTATATAATTACTTGTTTTTAAATGTTTTTGTTTGCATAATCAACTGCTTTTAGGATACGCAAATGCACCACTAAAAGCCCAACTTATTCCATTGATGTGCATCAACAACAACAAAGTGAAAAGGCCAATAACGAGTCTTGACCTACCCAATTTATAACAACATCAACAACGAGATTCACTTTCGCTTGTACTATAGATAATTATGTCTCGAGTTTAAAGAAATGGAAGACTTATTTTTAGAAGTGCGCAGATCTACCTCCCCGTGGTGCACCTGGTAACACTTTTGAGTGGCTAAAAGATCTGCAACTTGGCATTATTGTTAGATGAATGAGCTCTGTTTCAGCATGTTTTGTTGTATTATTTTGTTGTTGTATGATTTTTTTTTCGTTGTTCTTTTTTTTGCTGTAACTGTTCATAATCTGTCATTGGAAATAAAAAAAAAACTTTAATGCTGAGAAATCCGTATACTTTGAATTTCGACTGAAAAATATGCTATCATATGCAGGCGTCTTCGCACAGTCAGGATATAAGTAGCATTTTCGGAATTTTTCTCATGTGACACGTAAACACACCACTAAAAGCCCTCCAGGAAAACCATTCCCATTCATGTGCATCAACAACAATAAAAATGAAAAGGCCAATCATGGAACTTGACCCAACAATTTATAACAACACCAACATTCATTTCTACTTGCTACAGAATAGATAAGTATTATGTCTAAAGTTTACAGATTTGGAAGATTTATTTTAATGCTGACAGGTTCAAACCCTTTACCACTTGGAAAAAAAAATGGATGAAATTAATTTTTGTACCTAATTGAATCCATTTTAGTGGAAGGGACAAAGGTGAAAATGGAAGAAAAATTCTTATTTTCATGAGAATCACGAAATGTTGTGAAATCGCAATATCAGCCCAAAACTATTATCTTTTCTATACATAGAAGACATAACATTTTCTGCATGTGGTATAGTTTGGTAGGAAGAAAAACATACCTTTTTTTTTTTTCTCTTGCATCTGTGAAAAATAATAGTTTGTCAGCCATTTAATTATTTCCAGTTGGAGATTTTTCGTTAATGTATTTCTAGGCTTGGACCAACTAAAAAGTCTATTTAGATGGATCAACTACTCATAGTCTTTTTAGTTAAAGCTTGAACCAACTAAAACGATTATGAGTCATATTCTGCAATACGCCTACGATGAGTTTATGAAGATCAATTGAGTAACGACTTAAATATAATTTTTTTTAAAAATGAATGAATGAAAAATTCAACTTCGACTTAAATGAATGGACAGTAAAGCGAAAATTCTTTGTGATGGATACATTGAATGATACGGGCCTGAATGGCCGAGTGGCTAGCGCTCGGTACCACAGGTTTCGGGTTCGAGTCCCGGCGGTGCCATGGGTGTTTGTAGTGGTTCGGAATCCACTTTAAACCGTTGGTCCCAGTCTAATAGGATCGTAGAGCGTTGCGGGGGCATTGTTACTCAGCGTCCGTGGCTTATCTTCAAGTGACACGCGCCCCCTGGGTAATGCAAAGTAAGTAACGTCTGTGCAGCGCTTGCCTTAAGGCATCCAAGACCAAGCTGTCTAAGTGTTTGCCAGCTGCATTAGAAAGAAGAAACTGTGTAGGAAAGGAGGATCTGGAAAATTGTTTTAGAAGAATAACGAATGGCAATAAAAAAATTAGCATACGAGGCCAAATATTTTTTTTTCATCTTAATCAGGGAAGCTTCCCCTATACCACACCTATAAATTTGAAAAAATTATAACAGAAAAAAAAAGTTTATGTAAAGTTTTGAAATGCCAGTCTTAATTGGGTTAATTAAATTAGCCTGAAAATTTTATATAATTTCCTAAAGAATAAATAAACAATTAAAAAAAAATATAAGGATTTTTGGAAACAAGAATTAATCGTTTAATTATTGCATAAGAAAGCTTACAGAAGTATTAATTTCTAAACGAAGTCATACCATAATTTTTTATTTATAAAGCATATAAAATCTCACTCGTATCTCAGTAGAATTGAGTGCTTATAAATATGACCGATGATACGCTAGTACATACAGTCACAGATTTTAAAAAACGTATAGATTAGTGAAGTATTTGATTGAAATTTACAGACTTTCACAGATAAAATAAGGAACAATTATCCTTTCAAATCCGTCTGGGAATGATGAAAGATGTCAACAATTTACCAGATCTATGGCTTATATAACACCCGTTTTGCTCTTCCTGAATTACCTATCTAAAATTAACAAATTCAATTATGCTAATCTTTATCAACCCTTGAGTTCCACATTTTTTATGACAACTATCTCTAACTTTCCTATAATTAATCGCAGTCTTAATATTTCTATTATGATCTCTCCGCGATTCTTTTTTTTTCCCCTAAACTCTGCAAGATATTAGGCAGCTATAGCTTTAAATAATTTTTTTTATTAATATTTCATTCGCTTTGATTGCAGACGCTTCAGAACTTTGGCAGCTCTTGAACGTGTGGTTTTTCTCTCTTAAATCGCTTCCCAATTTTATTGGAAAAAAAAGAGTTCAAAGTCCCAAAGAGTTATATTGGATCCTCTTCATTCATTGGAACACTTTAAATTCATTTAAATTCAATAAAATGAAGAAAATAGATTCATTATCAGCAACGTTAGATTTGTATTTTGGCTACAATTTATAACATCTTTCAGGGTTATTACATATATATTTATTGAAATTTACAAAAAAAAAAAAAAAAAAAAAAAAATTTATGGTGGAACAAAAAAAAATATCGTACGAGGTTTACCTACATAAGTAACAAACAAAACAATAATATAATGTTAAAAACGGCAAATAATAATTTTAAAAATCTGTAAGAGTTGGCAAAAGTTTGATGGCCATTTGATTATTTCGAGTGTGTGAGATTTTTCATTAAAATATTTCATGGGTGTTGAAAGCCTAGAAAAACTAAAAAGAATATTCTCTGCTGAATAAAAAAAAAATACTTTGTGATAGGTACATTGGATGATTCTGCGTACAACTTATTATTTTTTATCTCCGATTGTCTTTTTATAATAATAAGGTTTCAGTGCATTTAAATTAGTTTCACTGACATGTGGCATCTTTTGCTAGCCAAGCAGCGAAAAAAAAAACCCCACCAAATAGAACATTGGCAAGTGTGTGGGGGCGTAAGTGTTCATGGATTTGTAATCAAAATATGCATCTACATTAGAAAAAAAAAAAAATAAGAAGAAGAAGAACACTAACAACGGAAGTATTTTGCTAAATACAACACTGCAAATTTTAAGCTTAAATTAATACTTTCAACAGCAAGAGTGAATTTAACACTTTCATAACCCACTTATTAGAGGATGTTTTAAATTACACCATAACATAGTGCCCAGAAAATAGAAGAAGAATTATGAGATTTTTTTATAGTAAGAATTATGACAATGAACAGGAGGTTCAATTGCACTGTATTTTTAATTAATTCAGTTATCCAATGTGAGATACGATTCATTAAATTCAACATTTTAAATTATTATTTCACAAAAAATATGCAATCATTAATAATTCTCATGTCTAAAAGTTTGTAATCAACATTACTGTAAGGTTTAATTATTATTATACAGTCGTGAGAGGTCGTGACTGTGACCAGTAACTGGGACCTTAACTGAGTGGTCCAGTGTGGTAAGGACATGCGGGCAGATCTTCAGACCACGAGAAGAACGCTAGGAGTGTCTGAACGAGATAGACGGTCAGGGACCGGTTCTTGGTTTTTTAACTATTAATGCTATTGTAGAAGAAGCACAGGGTGCCATGTCTATGTATGCACTAATACTGTAAATAAACTAATATAAATAGAAAGATTGGTATTACATCCTGACACAACTAGTCTCCAGCATAGAGATAACATTACTTCAGTTATAAATTGATTTTCAAAGTCTCGAATTTTCTAAAAGTGTCACAGATAAAAAAAACATTAAAAAAAAAAAAAAAAATCTCAAAAATTAAGTAAATTATTTAAATTTTAATCTTGAAGGATTTAAATCGATTGATATGATAGGCAAAGAATGAAACTAAAGTGTTCAGCCAATTATCAGTGGAAGACACCAAAAAGTTGCTCAAAGATTCGAAATATCATTCCATACATATTTATTCGATACATTGAAATATGAACACTAATATTGGAAAATAGAAAAACCACAGATTATTAATGAGATAATAAAATTACTCTTATTCAAATATCTTTGAAGATAAGAATGAATTAACTATTTGCAGAGAGAAGACGAAACATTTTGGGTCACTTATTTTAATACACGAAACCCGAATCAAATCAATAATGCAGGACAATAAAAGAAGATTAAAAGCAGAGAGGAAAAAGACAGGTGAAATGGGGAGCAGCGGGCATAATAACCGAAAGCACTGGAATGAGGGAGTCGTAAAAAATAATAATAAATTATTCCGCGAACCAAAATAATTTAATTCCAACACGGGGCCTAAACAAAAAAGGCGAGTTGCCTCTTCTTCCCAAAACCGTCATAAAAGAGGACCCGAAAAAAAGAAAAACAATCAATTCGTGAGTCGAAGACGGATCAAACAGTTGTAAAAATGGATTGTAAAAGAAAAAGACGCGCGAGACCGAACGTAATACACACAAAAATATAATAATAATATATATATAAAGAAGAAGAAGATAGAAGTAAAAAAGGTAAAAAGGGGATGTGAAACTGAAATTTTATGATCAGCCAGTACTTTACGAGGGGAATCTTTTCCTCTGAGGTTAGTACGAGGGCATGTTCTGACAAATGATTTCTAAATACGGTTTTCACGACGCTCGCTGTTTATCCACGAGGTCCTTCAATGATCCTTTGAGGTTATAGGACCGTGTACCGTCCTCTCCAGCCAATGATGACTGAGATGATAAAAGTGGAGGTTCGCGTCATTACTTAGTGGCTCCTTCGCCCCTCTGCAGAGTTATTTACGAGAAGATTTGTTGTCGGACGGCCGCCGGAATTGATTGCACCTTGTCCCCGCGCTCCGTCTCAGAGCCTTAAAACGTGCGCTTCAAATTTTCTTCTTCTCGGCCGTTCTCTTCGGGGCGCCTTCTCGGAAAGGGATTGATCTAGAAAACGAACGGCTTTTGTGCTTATTGAATAATAATTAAATTTTCAATAAGATAAATAGTGTTTAATTATTTAAACAACGATAGAAACGGGTTTATCTCAATGCCTTAAAACGTGAGCATAAATTTTCTTCTCCTCGCCTGAAGAGAACCTGTTTTTTTTCTTGAAGCCTCAAATATACTAAAAATAAATAAAAAAGCAATTTTGTGTTTAATAATAACTAAAATTTCAATATCTTCGTCTTCAACGGGCCGTCTGCTACTAGAAAATTTCAAGACAGGAGATGGCTTCTTTTCACGGGGTAGGGTTGTCATCTCTAAGCCCAATGCTTCACAGTATTAGACCGGGACCTATGGTTTAAGTAGATTCCGATCCACTACAAAACATCCATGGTATCGCCGGAACTCGAACCCGAAACCTGTGGCACCGAGTACCAGAGTGGTAGTCACTCGACCATCAGGCCCGAAATTTCAAAATTTCAATAAACTAAGTAGCTTTTTATTATATATATTTAAACAGGAACCGTTTTCTTCTAAAAAGGAACTCAAGTAGGGAATAAAGAAAACTGAACAAAAAATAGATAGTTTTTTTCTTGCGTTTAATACTAATTCAATTTTCAATATCATTTCAGTAAAATGGATAATTTTATTATAAATAATTATATATTTATAAAGCAATAATAAATCCATAGTTATAGAAACGCCTTAAATATGGAATAATTTGAGTTGGTAGGGATCTTTTCCCTACCAACTCAAAAACACAATTGCATAAAATATTAAATAAGAAAACCGATAATTTTTTTAATTGAATAATAATTAAACTTTCAACAACCTTTCAATCAAATTAATAGCTTTTATTACTTGTTTAAGTAACTAACAATTCTTCCTTCCACCCACCCTTTAAGTTCACTGATACAAAAAAAAAAAAAAATGAATCTCTTTAACAGAAGAAAAATTGAATGTTGTTTTGGTTTGGCTAGGAAAAAAAATTTGAAGAAACAAGTTTGGTTTTCATACACTTTTATACAAATGTTTGGAAGCAGATTTTACACAAAATAGGTTCTTCAAAAATTCCCAAGTTTTTAAAACAGACCATCAAAATATCTGATTCTTACAGGAAAAGAAATAAATAAAATTGCATTTGGTTACTCAAAATGAGTATTCGTTTTATTTCATATTTTTTGATGAATCAAAGTTTAATTCCTTTAAACTTTATTGCTCAATCATAAAATTCCATAGAAAATTTACAAAAATTAGATCTTTTTATATATATATAACCTAGTTAAACTTTTAATTCAGTTTATCATGATAAATTAGAAATGCTTTCAAGACAATTCCTTTAACTTTAAGAAATTAAATCTCTAATTCTATTAAATCCGATACGAACAAATTGAATACTTTTAAAGGGGTGATATATTCTTTTAACTTATAAATTAAATTCCTTCACACTAGATGTTTTCTTACTACTGTATGATATTTTCCAAGCTCACATTTGTACGTAAAAATAAAAATGCCAGAAAAATATTTTTAAGAATACTTTTAAAAATACAAAATCTATATGCTACATCAATAGAATAAATTAGAGATTTATACTTTAAAAAAAACGTATGAATTGTACTCTTTACAATTTGTTTAAATATTTATTTAATGAAATATCACAAAAAATACTTACTTTCCTGGTAAAAATAATTTTTTTTATTTCAATAAAGAAAAAGAAAATAAAAAAAATATCGTAATTTGCTGAAGTGATTTAATCAAACAAAATTATTTTTTAATCTATATACTACATAAAACACTTACTTTTGAGATAAAATGTTTTTAATTTCACAAAAGAAAAAGAAGTACAAGAAATATATCGTCATTTAACCCAACAAAATTACTTATAAATTATACAATTCATGAAATAAACGTGATACATTTAACAAAAGTGATAAAAACAAAAGCAAATTTTTACTGCAGAGAGTTTGCGAGAAGATTGAAAGCGAGTCCATCCCTCAAATGGCTGTATCTACAACACCCTGCTCGTTAGAAGGCAGATAACAAATTGTATTTCCTGCTAACAGAAATGTGTTATTAGCTGGAAGATACGTCAGGGCGAGTACTTTGCTTATCTCACGGGTAATTTATAAGCAGCGACTTGCATACACTCCTAGGCGGCCGCCGATACGCTGTAATTTACGATGCAACTTATTCATGTAGCAGGAGAAGAAAAAAAAAAGAGATTTTTCTTAAGGGGTAAAAAACATAAAAAAAGAAAAAAAGAAAAAGAGAAAAAAAAAAAAAAAAAACCCACTACAGAAAAGAAAAAAGATGTTTATTCATACTAGATGTTGTCCACTGGCATTACCTAAGAACGAATGGTTCTCCGACCTCACCACAAAAAGATAGTTAGTTCGCATAAGAAAACAAGTAATATATATAAAAAAAAAAAAATTTAAGTCAATTCCTACTTTTTTTCACTCTATTGCAGAAAGTTCTTTATAAATAATTTTCATTCATTTTTTTTTAAGTTTATCTGGTGCCATCTATTGGTAGATATGCAACTATGCAACTTAACTTAAAAAAAAAAAAAAAAAAAAAAAAAAAATTAATTAATTAAATTTAATAAATGAATTAATATTTGAAAACTGTATTAACATCCAGTGTCATCCACTACAAGTTTAAAAAAATTTATTTGAATTTGAGTGGATGAATTCAATATTAACGATTAAAAATTTAAACAAGATATATATATATATATATATAGGGAGTTGGAGTTAAGAAGAATAGAAAAAAAGAGGATTTTTCTTAAGGGGGTAAAAAAAAAAAAAAAAAAGAAAGAAAGAGTGGAAGAAAAACATCACAGAAAAGAAAAAGATGTTTATTCATAGTGGATGTTGTCCGCTGGCATTACCCAAGAACGAATGGTTCTCAAGTCTTACCACAAAAAAAGATAGTTAGTTAGTAAAAGAAACATTAAAAATGGGTCAATCAATAAAGGGGCATGCACATCACGTTTTATGCACATTCTTTTTATCAAAATAAGGAACGGAGATTTCAATATCTTTTTAAGATTTCCACACTTTCGTAGGAATGGCAAATCTTTTCTTTTTTTCTATCCTCTAGTGTCCACAAAAAGTAAATTTATGATCCGATGTCATGCAGGAAGAAGAGCTCCCATAAAAATGAACTCGTGTTTCAAAACAAACCAGATTACGCATGTTGAGAAAGATTTTTGAAAAACCGGTTGTTATTTTTGTAACGCTGGACCAAGTGGCAAGTTGGTTTTTTAAGTTGGAAATTTATGTTCCTGGTTCTTTGTGGAGAACGGATGCTTTCACAAAATGTTTGCAAAAAAATTAATTCTCAAAATTAATGACGGCCTGCTTAACAGTGATGTTTAAACTGTTTTTAATTTAAAAAATTAAATAACTCACTTTTTTTTTTTTTTTTTTAACCATAAACAACAAATACATTTTTTAGTCACTTTCAAAAGTAAGATTTTAAAAGTTCGTATTTTAAATTTTCATTCTACACAAATCAATTAACCAAGGGTTTGTTGTACCAAAGAAGAAGAAGAAGGAGAAGATGATGATTAGCTTCAACATTTTTGACGGAAGATAAAATATGGCATAAGCAATATTTCATAAAACATCTATTTTTATTTTTATTTTATTATTTTTATTATTATTTTTTTTTTATAAAAGCGATTTGAGTTGGATCATACAACTTTTAAGGGTGTTAAATTAGCCCCATTCTGAATTTTATAGATACCTAACTAAATGAGTATTTATGCTAGGTTATTATTGCTAATTACTTACTAAGAAATTGGATATTCTTTTATTTAAACAGATCGTATCATTGCGTCTTACAAATATATTCTGACAAAATACATAACTGAACCAATATATTATTTAAAACTACTAATCCGCTCCTTGACTTAATGATATCATGACAGACATCCACTAATTATTCTTGGTTAAATGCAAACACATTGATCAACAACATCGCACTCCAGTAATCCTGTTGTTTCTACTTGGATCTTGTTCTGGTGCGTTGTCATCTGTTCTCTTGCGCCTCATTTCTCAAATCAACTGACCATCTGCCATAAGTTTTGTCTAACTGACCTCACCTTCCTTACATATATATATATCATGGAAGGAGCTGCTCCCCGCCAGCTGTCATTGCAGCCGGACATCTTCATTTAGAACCTTCCCCCTTTAAAATGTTCCAGAGTTCTCCCCCACCCCACTCAAAATAAACACGCCATTATCAAATGTTCTGTCCGAAATGTGGTGATCATCAGCGCGTTGTTCATCGCCCTAATGAGAGCAGTCTGGTGCTTGTTGATTAGGTAACTAACGGCTTTTTCCCCAACCTTTGTTGTCGGTCTGGCTTGTTGCCTATACAACACTGAAAGCTGGTTAGCTGTTGATGACTGTGAGACCAGCCGCCGTCTCCCCCAATTCGGGTGATATCTTTCTCGCAGATGAAGTGCATGCATAATGTTCTCGCTCAATTGAAAATTCTACTCATAGAGGCGTTTTTCTTTTTAATTCACATCCATTAATAAGCTTTACATTAATGAAAAAAAAAAATAAATAAATATTGAATTGTCATCAGGAAAAAAAAAAAAATAATAATAATAATAATACCGAATAACAAGATCTTCTTACTAGCTTTATTAAATATTTTGAATTCCTTTCTTTTTTTAAAAATTATTTTTTGGCTAAAGGCTTACAACAAAAATAAGATAAGAATGTTACCTTATGAAAACATGTTACCTTAGTTTTATTAATAATACATTATTATTTTATATTTTCTTTTACTGCTGTTGTCATCGAATTGTAATTTTATCTTCATTGATAAATTTCATTTAAGTCTTGTCAGTACATCATCATTTAGCACTGAAGCAATCTTGATTCAAAGAATTCTAATAAAAAAACTTCTTCATTGGCGAAACAGCTCCATGGTGGGGCAAGGCCATGAGCCTACTGGCAGATTTTGAGACAAGATATTTTTTTCTTTTTACGGGATAAAGTTGTTATTCCTACACCCAACGCTCTACAGTCATATTAGGCAGGGGCCTGATGGCCGAGTGGCTAGAGCTCTGGCACCACTGGTTTCGGGTTCGAATCTAGTCGTAGGTCCCGCTCTCATATGACTGTAAAGCGTCACAGAGCCCAATCAGACTTTTCACCTTGTCATTCCCAAACTGTAAAGGGACAACTCAGCTCAAGGCATAGTGATGTAGTAGTAGTAGTCATATTAGACAGGTCACTACGGTTTAAAGTGGATTCCGAACCACTAAAAACATCCAAGGCCCCGCCGGGACTCGAAACCGAAACTTGTGGCACCCAGGGCCAATACAACAACTACAGACAATAATATTAAAATACAAACTGAAATGACTTCATCAGTGTAATTTCATTAACATTATATAACATTAACAATGTCCAATAAAAAAAACTGATTTTTTTTTATAAGTATATAAAAGTTTTTACTATGATGCAATCAAATATTTCAAAATAAATAATTTACATTAAAAGACATTAACAGCCTTTTATGCATGAAAAAAAAAAAAAAAATCTGATGAATTAAGCCATGGATATTTTTCTAAATATAATTTGACATGCATTGTGTCCGCTGAAAGAAAGAGGAAGGGAGGAAATAATCGGTAGGATGCTTGCAAAAATCAAAAACTTCTGCACAGATCCAACTTTTTTTTTTTTTTTTTTTTTTTTTTTTTTTTTTTTTTCTGAGGGGTGGTTGGCACATGAGATTAATCCTCCTCCGCAGTTCAATGCCCTCCGAAGAGTGTGCATCTGATTTTTGGGAGTTTTGTAGAAGGGACGGACGAAACAAAGACCGTGGGTCCTCCCCGTACCCCACGCATTTTTTTTTTTCACTCACCATCCCTCCCCTCGCAGAGCGTGCCACCCTCAGAGAGCATTCACCCCACGGGTTTTTGATTGAAAAAAAGGAAATTCGAACACAAAACTTGCTCGCGCTCTCACACTGGTGCATATGGTGGATACGCCACGTGCAATTTTTGGTAAGATATCGCACATGGAAATGGCTGTCTTTGGTTGAAAGGTGAAATACATATAGAGAAAAATAAGCACTGGGCTTCTTTTCAGTCATTGCCCTCTAACAATACCATACGAACAAACTAAAAGCCTTGATTTATAAAAGATAGAAATTCGTTGGAATTCAAAAAGCCAATATTTCAGTTTAATCAGACAAAAGCAAACCATGTTAGACTTGAGGCAATTATGAAAACTTGGCAATTGCCAAACTTAGCAAATTTTGCAACTTTATGCATGCTATTTAAAAAAAAAAATTTAAATCATTTTTGCAGAAACAGAAAACCTACAAGAATATCATTATTTTGCTTTTAGTAACAGACCAATTAGGCCATTGTTATCGAAATTTCGGTTTCTATTTGTAATTAAGATGGCGGGACAATGATGAGAAATGAAACGAGTATATGATTTTATTACGAATATGAAGCCTACAAATATAAATATGGAAGCATTTAATAATCTTATAGGGAAAATGTGCATAGCTTTTGGAGTTCCATAGCAGGACAATGTATCCATAAATTATATAGCAGGATAATGTATCCATATGTTAAAAGCCATATTAACCACAACAATTATGAAGTTTATGAATTGGTAAAAACGAATATCTTCCTTAAAAACAAAAAACATTTTCATTGCAAAATCTCAACAAAACAATCATTATGACGATGAGATATGACTCAATAAAATTCAGAACATATCAAAAGCTACGAAATGTAATTTAATATTTTAAAATGGAAAATATAGATGAATAGCAATGTATTTGATTAACATAAATTAGTAGACACAAATACCTAATAAGAATGAATATCTATAGCATCTAAACAATAATTAAATTAAGGTAATTTTTAAAAAATATTAAGATAATTTTAATATTGATTTGCTAATAAATAATATTAAAATAATAAATGATATTGGTTTAAATTTTTAGGTAATAAATACAATAAAATTATATTTCTTAACAGTGGTATGATATTGAAATAAATCTTATTGTATTTGTTTAAAATATCATATTAGTAATAATGTGTTTGTTATAAACTTTATTCTGTTTGTTTAAATTCGAAATCTAAGCTATTAAAATTAGTAAAAATTATAAACAACAGTTTTTTAAAATTCATAATCTTTAGTTACCAATTATTTAATATTTTTAAAATAATTCTATTAACTTAAAAGCAACACTAAATTGATAAAAAGTTTCCCATATTTAATATTTTGTTTTGCATACTTTAGTTTTAAAATATGATTTGAATACAAACTAACATATAAAAAAAAAACTATGCTAAAATCAAAAATAGAACTTCATAATACTTTTATTTTTGTCTGTGAGTGTGTGCAGAAAAATAAAATAACATTAAAAGGTTCAAAAGAGTACCACCGACTCCGGTAAAGCGCATGACAAATTTTTCCGATACAACCAACAATACAATAGCAAGGTGTATCCAATCGACTTAAAAAAAAAAAAAAAGGGGAGGTTTAAAAAATATTAAAAAAGGTCACTACCCCCACCTTCCTCGCCGATATCAATCCGTAAACCTTTTTCCTCTTTTTACACAAACGGCAGGTAGTTCGAACTTTTAAAAAAATAATAAATAAAATAAAAAAAAATCAATCCACGCAATTTTTTTTTTAAAAAAGAGAAGAAAAAAAAAAAAAATGAGGCCGGCTTAAAAACTTTCTCCCCTCAACACTCCTTCCTTCACCCAACCTGCGCGCACTAATACATCTCTATAATTTCTAAAACGGTATATATATGTTTTTTCTTCCATTCTTTTTGGCGCGAAAGTTCTTTGTGTCGGCGGAGGTTGTTGCGGTGCCCCGTGGAAGTCATAACAGAGGCGTTCGTGATGGATGTGCCTGCAGGTCCCACTTTTTGTCTCTCCTCGCTTCCTGTCTGGGAAGGGAAGGGGTTCCTGCGGCTACCTTCGCAAAGGACGCCGCGCGGTTCGCGGTTTTTTTTTAATAAAGTGGTAAGCAAAGGAATGGAAAAGGGGAGGGGAGGAAGGAAAAAGGGTTGAAGGGGAAAAAAGGGGTAAAATAAAAGTTTCCAACCACCTGCGTTCCACCCGTCGGAATGTGGATACCCACAGACCAACAGCTGGTCAGTAGGTTGAGAATGGGGTAGCCACAACTTTTATGCCCAATTGTGTGGCCGTTTATTATTAATGTATGCATTTATTTATATGTTCCGTGTAAACATTCGATAATTTTCTACTTGAATATCTAATGGTGTATTTTATTCAAATCCTTTTATTAGCTCACACTCTCCCTATATATATCTTGTTCATATTTTCAATCGTTCATAAAATACTTTTTATTATTCATCCACTCAAGTTCAAACACATTTTTTTTAACTTGCAGTGGAGGACACTGGATGTTAATACAGTTTTTCAAATATTAATTCATTCATTAAATTGAATTAATTAATTTTAGTTTTTTTTTTAAATTTAAGTCGCCTATATCTCTCAATAGATGGCGCCAGATAAACTTAACAAAAATGAATGAAAATTATTTATAAAGGACTTTCTGCAATAGAGTGAAAAATAGTAGGAATTGACTTTAAAAAGATTTTTTTTATTACTTGTTAATATATGCATTTATAGAATCTGTGTAACCATTCGATAATCTTCTCTTTTTGAATATCTAATTGTATAATTTTAGTTTGAAATTACTTTCATTTTAAAGTTCCTTTTGAAATCCATATATATATGGATGTAGGGTGTGCATGTTCCAGCGTAATTCAAACTGTAACTCTTCGAAATACACTTTCTCATATCTTTTCAAAATCCATTAATTTATTATTTTATTCATAAGAATATGATAGTAAATGAACGTTTTGAATTGTAAGATTCTAAAACATAGTCATAATTGATTGCTTCAAAACAATTTTGAACAGCGATTTTTAACCAAAACTCATTCAAATTTTTGAATTTATAAAAAAGAAAACAATCTAATTTACATCTCTCTTTCTCTGTATGCGAATATATATATGCGTATATTTCAATATAACTTTAGAAATATAACACTTAGAAATTCAGTTTCTTTAAAGTTATTATTTTATTCAAAAGATTCGTAGCCAAAAACTAAGAAAAATTTTATTACATTTATTTGCATATTATTAAATTACTTGTCATTATTAAAGTATGATAAAAAAATTGAATAAATCAAAGTTGAAAAAAAACAATAATTTTTTTTCAATTCATTTGCTAAAGCCAATACTAACATTAAAATAAATACTAGACTTTTTATTCAAAAAACAAAATTAGTGGAAATTCTTGGAATTGAATAGTTGCTTTATGGCGATAATTTTCTTCACCCAAAGTGATTTATTTTAAATTCCAAACATATAAATATATATACACATTTTCGGAATAAAATTTACAAAAACTTTTTAAATGATCAGGCAATGCCGATACATATTTGCTAGTATAAATATTATAAAATAAATGACAAAAAAATTGTGCATTATGTGTTAAAACTTTTCACCCTCTTTTTATTAATTTAAAATTTAATAAATAATTATTAATTTTTAATTGCAGTCGTTTTTCTAAAGTTGAAATGTGTTCCTCTACCCTTACTCACTATTCGATAGAATATTAGCGCATCATTTTTTTTTTCCTTTGCTGCTATTTGAATACATTTTATTACCAAATTTAGTCATAATTTTGTCATTTTTATTGGATCTTTTTTATTTTTGGATTAAGTAATTTTGGAATATCGATATGATTAATTTTTACTACATAAACAGTTGTTTTTTCAGTAAAAACTAATGTATTCAGGCACAAAAGAATTTATTTAACAAAATTAATAAACGAAAATGGATAGATAATGACAAAAATGATGAGATAAATAGAAAATTATAAAAAAAAAAAAAAACAATAACATTCAAACATGAATGTTTAACACGAAGATGGACCTGATTTTTATTGAAATTAAACTCTAAGAAAATTACTTTTGAGACATTTATTCTTTAATATTTTGAATATTCATGTTTTTCAGAGCAGAAAAATCATCTTTGAAATAAGAATATACAACGTTTTTCACTAAACATTTAAATAACTTGAAGAAATTTTCCAGTTATTGAAGTTATTTAAATGTTATAATAATTATATTTTTGTTTCAAATTTTCCAAATTTTGGCAACCGGTAACATTTAAAACTATTACTGGTTGCCAAAATCTGAAAAATTTGAAGTAGTCAATTAAAGAGTTCAGTTATAGCGTTAAATCATTAGAAATTTAGATATAAATTAGCCGAAAAATTGATTTATAATGGCATAAGTATTCATTTATATATAAACCTCTTTTGCGTTTTATTTTTGTACACATCAGATGGTATGAGAAGTTACGCATGATTTGTTTAAATACTTGAAATTTATTTACATTTGAAATACATATAATTATAGTAGTAACTTATAGTCATTTGCATATAGTAGTAACTAATAAAAATTTCAGTGTATCATATACAACGTTTTTCCACGAAAAACTTTTTGAATTCTTAGTAACTTGTTTGCATGTCATTTTTATGTAATGTTTTAAATTAGAAATCAATTTTACCCGTAAATTTGTGACGTACAAATTTTAGTATATCATGCATTGAAAATAAATCATAATAATTTGCTTAACTGCCGAAATTCAAATCTCAAAATTTTTCCTTAAACTCAGTGATTTATGAAAATGAAGCAATATTTTGCAAAAGATAAAGGAAGCACTTTCAAAATATCAAATAATTAAAAAATTCATTAAAAACTTATAAAAAAGTTTTATAAAAAACACTGAACGAAGATAGCGAAATATTATACAAATTTATGAACAATGTATTTGTGATAAGTGGCGGAATTTTAATGTAAAAAAAATGAAAAAAACAGATGATATACAAAAAGGTGAAAAAAAAAAAAAAAAAATGGTAAAATAGACTATATTTTTTTAATATTTAAATCATTTTATATGAAAATAAAAATTTAACGATACTCAATAAAAACTTTCGTTTTTTTTATATAAATATCTGAAATCAAGTTACAAATAAATAAAATCAATATAAAAGACATTTTTAAAGGAGACTATTATATGCACTCTATTTTTCAAACTACCAAAATTTTCACTGGACATTTTAACCCTAAAGAGGTTATTGACCGTTTCTCATCTATAGTAATATTTTACATTAAAAGTAAACCAGGGCAAATTTCACAAACTAATTCGAGCTGACACGGAGAAAAACAACACATTTCAAAAAGATAAGTTATCTTAACACCATAGTACTAAGTGTCAGTTGACTAAATGACTGATATCACAGTCTGTAATCATCATAAGCACTCTAGGATCCATCTAATAAGCCCCAACCCCTGACTGGAAATTTCAGTGCATCTTCCGAACACTCCTTTTACCGCTCAAAATTTTTAATAGCGCAACATAAATTTACGTCCATCCACCATTTGGGATGGGAAATCTCAATACATCATTTTAACAATCTTTGAAAACGTCCTCATTTTCGTTCCTCCCCGAAACTTTCAAACTACCCTAATGTGAACCTGGGATTTATCTGTCATTTGCGCTTATTTATTTATGGGTCGCTAAGTGATTTAAGACACCTTTTGACCTCATAAATATGTTGAGTCCTTCCCCCGGTCCTTTCTTTTGCCACTTTATTTTTTATGTATTATTCTTTCTTCGCATTGACAGTCTAAAGAGAATGGTGGCTAAAATGTCCATCGTAATGCTCTCCTATTCCTGTATTCCCATTTTATTTATTTATTGATGCGAAGTAATAAAAGAAAACGGTTTATTTTTTCAAATATATATATCTATATATGATTGTCATACACAGCTCAAAGTTTCCCTATTTCCTTTCGAGTTCTCGTTCAGAGACACATACTACACCGATGCATGTGTGCTTTACGACCAAGAATGACTTGTACTCAAAAACGATTCATGACTCCTCATTGGTCGGTCTTTCTACCAGTTGTAAAATGTATTTTACATGACGGAAACCAATGTAGAAAATTCAGTGATTCAGTGAAGTCAGCTATTCGCAGGTGACCCAACCACTAAACCAAATGGGGCATTCGCTTTCCGAAAAAGAACCAAATGCCCCTATTTACTTCCAGCATTGTCTTGCGACATATCACGGCAAACATTTATTTGTTTTTGCAAGTGTAATAATAAAAATATTATTTTTTACCCATATTTAATGTCTTTACATGAAATCACAAATGAAATAAAACGTGTAATATCGTGCGTTGCACGTGATATTTTATAAGATAACAAAAATTAATATCACCATAAATAAAAGTCGAATCAGCTTTATTTTTGTAATACAAAAATAACTTGAAATAGGTCATCTTTGTTTTGATGCAAAAATAATTTAAATTATTACCTTTCTGTTAATGAAATTGACATTCTCTATCCAAATTAAAATATTTATATATTTAGATTATAAGGCAAATTTCAATATATATATATATATATATATATTATTTTTTTTATCTAAACAAAGTTGACCTATATCAAGTTATTTTTATACGAATAAAGCTGATTCGACTTTCATTTATGATGATATTAGTTTATATCACCCAACAATATTACTAGATAATATCACCCAACAATTGGCCAAAAACTTCAATATCTCCTGGTGATCACGAAACATCTAATTCAGAATTCTCTATGAAGTGCATATATATATATATATATATATATATATATATATATATATATATATATAATATAAAATCTTAAATGAACAAGAATTATTTAAAAAAGTCTGTTTATACTGAAAAGGAATTTGCTACACAATATTTTTTATTAACTGTTATTATGTAGGAATTTATTTTAGGTCACCTTTTTTTTTATTATTTTTGAGTAAATATTTTTTTTTTTTTGTTAGTTCAGACATAAAATTACATAAGTGATCTATTATGTAATAATATCTGTATTTATTTACAGAAATGATTACAAGAAGCTCAACAGGTTGATTTATCGTTAACTACGATGCAAAATTTCAAAAGAATTGACATTATTTGGTCAAACACAGAACTTTTTAAGGTATTAAAACGGAAAATGATATAGTATTTCATGGTATCATTCATATTTAGAAAACACCTATGTGAAATCAAGGTAAAAAAAAAAAAAATACTATTTTTAAATTAAGTTGCTTCAACAGTTTTATAAAAATAAGGAATTATAGAAACTACATCACAATTAACATGCAACCAAATCATTTTTTTTTTTTTAATATTAAGTAAAATTTTTTTTTTATTTTATAACAAGAAACTTACTCGCTTAATTTGTCACATGTTATTATAGTGCGGCGCCCGGTTTCAGAAAATAAAACATCTTCATGAGTACATTTCATTAAAGGAAAAAAAAAAAAAAAAAAAAATCTGCCTAGAATTAAAGGTTTGATATTTTATATAAATTGCATTCAACAATATAAAGTGGCTAAGTAAATAATCAATCCTATACAAAATTCCTAATAATTTTTTTTTGTTTAATATGTTTGCATTTATTCTCAATAATTTTAGCTCGAAAATAAATTGAAAGCTATTATTATTGCAATTTTTCTGCTTCATTATTATTATTATTTTACAACAATTTAACTAATGGTGTCAGTCAATTGTTTGGAGACTGCTTGACACCATTGGTCAGTGACTGACACACCGCCTCTTGATGACGTAAAAATTTGAAAACAATAAAAAGTAAGGTTTTTATTTAGTTAAAAAAATTTCTAATGAACATGTTCTGTAATATTTTCAACGAATTTTTTTGAATGAAATAATAGACTAGAAGAAAAAAAAATGAACTTGTTATGACTTATTGTGATGGAACACACACATATAGATACATCTATTAGATCTCTTTCTATAAGCTCATAATTTTGAATATTATAAAAAGAAAAGAACATTTTTTGAAGCAATGAATTATAATTACATTTTAGAACCTTGTCATTCAAAAACATTTATTTACTACGATATTAAGATGAGGATGGACAGGACGAACACAACGTAAAAAAAAAAAAAAAAAAAAAAAACCCTAGAGAATGAAGAATAAGAAAAAGAGAGAGAGGTGCACGTGGTCATGCCCGGAAGTATGTCTTTTTGTCCCGGTGGTACCTTGTTGCGAATCCATCTGGTAAGAGGCCCACCATTTACAAGTGGCATTACTGGGCGAGGAGGCCGGCCTTCCCCGTAATGCTGTCTTCCTGCATCCCAATTGCAGCCGGGAAGAAATATCGCCCGACCACTAAAGCACATCTGGGGTGAGAGAAACGGTGCCCGATTTACGTCATCCTGGATTTGCAGGGGGCCTGGACGCCTGGCAGGCCATAACTCACCGGCCCGATAAAGGAAACATTAGGCCCGCATTTCAATGATCCCCCTTTCTTTGACCTCTCTCTCTCTCTCTCGTTTTGAAACAAAAGCATCTCTCCTTCAAAGGTGAGATCTTACTCTCCTCTTCCACTTTCTTCTTCTGCTTCTTCTTCTCGGAGTTTTATGACGGGGATTACGCTTTTACTGGACATGCATTCCTCTTCGCGCCATGCTGAAGAACTTGATTGCTTGGCATTTTTTCTTTCTTTTTCTCGCCAAATGCGCCTCTTCTCTTTCTGCGTTCTGTCTCTCATTCGTCCAAGTCCTCCATTCAGTTGGAATTTAATTTGAATATAATAATGATGATCATACGACATCAAATCCCACATCTACCCCACATTTTTAACTACAAATCAAAAACATATATAAGGAATGGCTATTTGTGATCAATCTAATAGAACAGTTGTCTTCAACTTTTAAGGGTTACCTGCGTAGTGGTCTTTTAATGGATCGCAGACCTTTTTTTTAAAATTTAAATTAACTCAATTAACATACAGGTTACAGTTCATAAAATATTTTTTCACTGACAATTATTAAAAAAAAAAAAAAAAAAAAAAAAAAAAAACCTGTAAATAATCCTAGATCAAATTTAAAGGGATGAAAAGATATGGTTTTCACCTGAACCAGTTTTCTAATGTATTAAGTTTTGTCTAGAGAAATTATCATATCTTTTACCACCAGTAATCTGTCTTGGAATTTATTATTATTATTTATTTGTTTGTTTATAGCAAATAATGTGGACGATATAGCATTCAGCCCTCTTAAATCCATCTTTAAACAAATGGATAGCACTATGTCATTGCTAACAAATAAATTTTTCAAATAATAAATTACCATCTTAATATCGGTTTAATAACTGTATAACAAATAAATTAATAAATTAACTAGAATAAATAAGCCTATTAATTAAAATACTAGAACATTCAAAGCATAACCAGCATCATTTAGAAAGAAAAAAAAAAATCTCCGCAATTTAACATTACTTGAGTTTAAAATTTTTTATTTTGTTAATCCACTTAATGACAGCGTTCTTACGAAAAAATTTTATGACAGAGGAAATAAAGAACAGAAAACAGATGGTGCTAAATACAATCTTCTTACAGTATCAGATAATGAGGTTTCCTCACGTGTTTAAGAATTCTTGCCAAGCGTTGAGCAAATAATATAAAAAAGTTCTTTGACTTTTTAATTTAAAATTTTGCTAAGCAATAATCTGTTATCTTTTTGTAAAAAGTAAAATGATAAAAAGAATAGTGATTCAACCGTCTTATTAAAGGTGGCATGATAATGGTTGTGGTTGCCTTATTTCCTCAAATTAAAATCACCAATTCTCAAATATATATCCCAATCATTAATCTACAAAATTTGAACAAAATGAACAAGAAAATAAAATTTTGAAATGTCTTATTGTATAACAACTATGTTCATCTTTATATTTATTTCCTACCACTCAATTTAATTATCCTAAAGAAAACAATCCGTAAATAATTTAAAAATAGTATAGTATTTTGTATTGGAATTGGACTATAATGTATTCGACGATTTGCCAGGTTGACGAGAGCCTTGGTTGCATAGCAACCTCTATCTCCTGCTTTGTGAACGAGAGAAGTTTCTTAAGCTTTAAGTTCATTGATTAGATAGAAAAGGAGTAAGATATACATAATTTTTTAATATTATTTTTATTATAATTTTCAGTAATTAATAAAAGTTTAAAAGAGAAAATAATTGAAGATGTAATCAAAATATATGATGTGTTATTATTTTAAATAAACATGGTGAAAAAAATACAATGGTATATATTTTTATAAATAAGGATGTTATATAATTTTAAAAAAAATATATTATAGAACAAACTCTTTATCATTGTTCTTTCGTAAAGAATTATATTGCCAGGAACAATCAATTCTTATTCATTGTTAAATATAGAGGATAGTAACAACTTTTATATTTTATTCAATTTATTCTATACTAACAATATATGGATAGTTGAATTTTTTATTTTTTCAAAATTAAGGTGTTTGTAATAAATACTACACGAAACAGTATTTTTACTAGCAATTAGCCAATATGTTGATTGAGAAGCAACAGTAATTAAAAATATATCTTTAATTTGTTGAGTAAATTTAAGATAGAATTCTGTAGAAGAAGATCATCCACGAGTGATCTTCTTCTACAGAATTTTCAAAACATGTATCAGAAAACTTTTTTATCAACTTCAAAAGAAATATTTGTTCTAGCATAAAAGTTACATAAAAGAATATACTCTAGCATAAACATATCTAAAAGAAATATATATTATATGGAATATTTAATGGGTTTTGTTTTCAATTTGAATATTCTTTGACATTTAAGTCATTTTTGAAATTCATAAATAATTGAAGTTATGATAATATATCCAAAATACACCAAATTCATTCTTTTATTTAATTTACTGAAAAGGTTTAATTTTGGTCAGTTTTACACAAAGTGATTAAATGCGCTGATCTTGTGGGTGAAAACAAATTATTAAAATATTCGCGCTCAACAATTTGCAAACCAATGTTAAAGAAACTGATGTTAAAAGTTACTTCAAAAGAAAAATAAACATAATACAGTTAATGAATTGCGTGATTAAATTATGTGATTAAATTATGCCTGCTTAGGCATAATTTAATATAAAAATTGTTATTTTAATATGATGAAACAAGTCATAAAGTAATATTTTGAGAATATGGAAATCCTCAGCCTTATAATTTTTATCTGATATATAACTAATTCTAAAAAACTACTACCTAATACTTATTTGAAATACGCTGTTATTTTTAATTAATTAATTAAAATAAAGAATTTTTAATCTTCGCTTTCATTTAAAATTATAAATCTCTAGAAGTTAAATTATTAATAAAGTTAAATTATTAATTATTAAAATAAGTATTGAATTATCATTACCTGATAATTTTGTATTGGAATCTTATTAATAAAATTGTTTATTTTAACACGGAGAAACAAGTTAAAAAGCAATATTTCGAGAATAAGGTCCTATTATCTTTCTAAGATAGCCTCAAAATTTTATAATTTTTATCTAATATATAACTGATTTTAAAATACTACTAACTAATACTTACTTAAAATACGATGACATTTTATATTAATTTATTAAAATAAAAAATCTAAAATAAAATGATTAAAAGAAGTTTATTTTTAACTTGATTAAAGATAATAACTATTAATTAAAGATAATATGAAAAAGTAAATAAAAATGTGTTGCTCCAATCTGCATGATCAAATATATCATAACAATTTAAATATATAACTTGAAGCTGTTCATTCTTAATTTGTATAAGTTTGATACATACAGAAAAACACAATAAAAGCTTGAATGAACATTTATTATAACACTAGAAAAACTTTTTCTTGTGTACACAATTATCTATTAGAGTAAATTTCTCCAGATATCTGTATTTTATTTTTAAAATATTTAATTTAAATAACAATAATTTTCAATATTTTCCTATTAACTTCATAAATAGAAGTATATTGCGAAATAAATTATAAAAATTGATTTCTTCTTTTACTGTAAAATAATATACATCCAATTCATAGTAATTTCTTTCAAGATAATTCCGAAAAGGCCAAAAGAATTTTAAACCAGGAATATTTATGAAATTTTAATTCTCAGCAAAAAGTTGATCAGAATTTAAATATTTTCTCCAATTTTATAGTCATATAAAACACAATAATTGAATAATTCGTTATTTTTTATCCTAAAAACACAACTTCGAAATATACGAGTCTCCTGATTACTTTTGAAATATATATTTCAAAATTACAGGAATATCAACATTTAAGTTTTCTTTCTTAATAAATTATTAATAAATATAGCACTTCATTGGATATAAATTTTTGAAAATATGCAATCAAAATGATAGTTTAAATTGGAATACATTATTTTATATCATAGATATTTTAATTTTTAAGGTTAAAATGTGTTGCAAATACTTCAACATTTCAATTAATTCATTCATTTTTAAATATTCATTGATTAAACACAATTTCATTTAATTTAAATAGAAATAAACATTCGTAGCGCAACAAATAAATTAAAACTAATAATTGTATTATATTATTTCTTTACATTTGAAGGATGATACTTCTTTTACAAAAGATCGTGTGGATCAAATAACTTAAAATTTATTAATTTATATCTTTACATAACATTTATATCTTAACATTCCAATTTTAATGTTATTATTATTATTATTATTACGAAAAATGATGGAAAGCAAGATTGTTTATTTTCACAATCTGTCATATTTAATAAGACTTTTTAAACATAACATTTCATTCAAAGAATACTTTGCTTATTTTCGCATTCTTTATGAAAAATATATATTTTTTGTAAATGTTTTTCACCAATAATTTTTTCAGTTCAATCTATTTCTTTTACTAATCAGTAACTTTTAACCAAACTGTAGTTTATTAAGTATATTTATTTATTTTAATTTATAATCAAGAATTTATTACTTCACTATAAACAATTCATGACAAATCCAAAGCAGATTATAAATAATTTATATTAGTTTCCATTGTGTTTATAAATTTAAGGTTTTATTCAATTGGTACTAGAACTTTAAAACATTTATTATAGGTATTAATTAGATAAAATACAATGCAACAATCAGAAAGTTATTTATTAAAATATAAATAAATTTAAACCATGACTGTAATGAATGCAAAAACAAAATCTGGAAGAAAGTTTTTTAGAATAAGAATTACTTTCAGTTTTATTTAAATCTCATCATTTTCGGAATAACTTTCATCAAAATGGTCTCAATGCATCACAAGTGTGAAATGGAAAACTAATAAACGTAAGGCAGTCGTACATTACTTCAATCGTAATACTTAAAGGATAATTCTACTCATAAATGTCTGATATATCGTCTTTTATGATATAGGTCTCCCTCGTGGTATAAATGGTAATGTAATAGAATAATTTATGTACTGGATAATTAACACTTAGAAACCAGCACATGATGTAGAACTCATCAATTTGTGACATCCTTTTTCCATGAAAACTATCAAATAAAATTTGTATCGAAAGCATAATAAAAAAATTGCCTTGGCTTACCATTTTTTGTTCATCACTTTAAAAGTTTATGTGATATTTTAAGAAACATACTTTAACAAACTATTGTTTCTTTCTTTTTTTTTTTTTTTTCATTGCTTCTTAGAATTTCTTTCTGTTATTTTTTTTTTTTTTTTTAATTTAAAATTTTTGTTATTTTTTCCTACAAAAACATTCTTCCTAAACAAAAACTACTCCCTTTAGGAAAGTAATAACGAATTTTTATATAAGGATGAAACATTTAAGAAGGAATAGAATTTCAAAGAAATTGTATACATACGTATAATATTACTTTTATAATAAAATAGATATATATGTTAAATTTCATTGTTATTTTTATTCAACATATATAAAATAGTTAATAGTTTCCTATGTCAAAATTGATTAATCATATAGCAAATAGTTTTACTTCTCTCAATTGCCGTATTTAAATATTTATACTTCTACTGAAAAATTAAAATATAAAAAGAATTAATACAGTTGTTGAATGTAAAAAAAAAAAAAAAAAAAAAAAAAAAATTCCCAGTGAATGATTAATTGAGTTATTTACTTATTTATTTATATTTTTTATTTATTATTATATCATTATTATTTAGCACGATAAAACAATCTTTGAATCAGCTTCTTGAACGTGAAAAAGTACTCTAGCCTTAAAAAAACTGTATTTATATTAGCCAAACAATTAAAATTTTAAGATTAAATTGTTTGAAAATAAATACTTTTCACTTATATACATAAATAAGTATTTCATTAATTTTAAATATATAATACTAACAGGAATTTCCAGAAAAAAAACCAATATAAACAAAATTTAAAATTTTTAAACAAAAATTAATTTCAATTAAATTTACAGTGAATTGTTTGAAACCATTATTTAAAAGATTTGACTAAAAACCAACTTTATTTAATTATTTTTTTCTACATGGAAATGAAATTTTTCACGTATATATTATTACATTTTAAAAAGCACGAGAACAATTCATTAATTTTTCCTTACATCTGAGCATCATCATCATCAACATCCTATTATTGTTTTCTTAAACTATAATCACAACTGCTGTTTTAAAATAGCAAATAATATCTAGATAATAGATATAGCTAATAATAGCTAGATTGAATACTTTAAACGATAGTTTTTATGAATATTATTCGCAGCACATAATTTCAAAATGTGATAAAAATATGATTACATTAATCAAACGAAATAAATTCATTTTTCAATAGAAAGTATTAAAATAAGAAGGTTATTAAAATGAATTACATATTAATACTGTATAAAGATAATAATTTAAACTTTATATAAAATATTAAATAACAGGATAAAAACATTGAAAATGGATAATGTTTTAAATAATGTTGGAATTGATTTTCACTTATATTATGCAAAACTGGGTAAAAAAAAAAAAAAAATCATAATATTTTAAAAAAGAAAATTCAAAAACCATCAATTTATTTTTTTCAGTAAACTTTTAATTCATGTTTCATTTATTTTACTTTTAGCAATAAAATTAATGTTAATAATATTAAATTATTTAAAAAATGAGAATTTAGATAAATATTAAAATATAATAATATTTTTTTTTTTCTTATCCCACTTGATCGACAGCAACACCTAGATCAAATACAAGAACCCGTGTGTTAACATGGAAGGATAGGACCAGCTTCTGTTGTGAAGGAGCACCCAGGGTAGGTTAAAGGCTCCGTGTCGCTGGAAACGGAGGGCAGTGACTTAGTAGAGGACTTTTAGGGGGAACTACCTCTCATTTGCAGACCGTATGTGAGAAATCTGGAAAACTCCGACCAGGTAGTCCCACTGACGAGACAAGATGTTGAACATCCCAAACGTCATTGAGTCTCCTCATATTTTGAAGCAGTGTCTACAATAAAAAGCTGCCAGCAGATTGAGCCTCCGCCCTAATACTCACCAACGGGAGCGTTGCCACTGAGCCACGAGTCGAGCATAATAATATTAAAAAAAGTCTTAACGAATAAAAATAAAAATTAGTAACAAAATTAAAAGGAAAATAAAAGTGAATTTCTTTCAAAATAAAATTAATAAATAATTATGAGGAGCATTCTTTTATTTAAAATTTTCTTTTAAGAAATTATTATTATCATTATTATTATATATAGAAAAGCAATAAAAAAAAAAAAAATATGTAAAAGTTTGGTTATTTATAAAACAACATAATGTTGCCTTTCTGATTACAATTTAAGCCACACGGCACCTTTTTTTTTCAATTCCTTCTATAAGTTCACACTCTCCTTATATATATCTTGTTCACATTTTCAATCGTTCATAAAATAGTTTTTATTTTAACACTCTAGTTCAAATACATTTTTGAACTTGTAGTGGATGACACGTGATGTGAATACAGTTTCTTCAAATATTAATTCATTAAATTTAATTAATTAATTTTAGTTTTTTTTTTTAGATCTAAGTTGCATATTATCTGATAATAGATGGCGTCAGATGTGAGAGGAAAATGTCAACTTTATTTGTAAAGGACTTTTCTGCAATAGAGTGAAAAAAAGTAGGAATTGACTTAAAAAAAAAAAAAAATTTTATATTACTTGTTTTACACATCATCTCCACATGCTTAAAAATATTTTCAAAAAGTTGATGGTTATAACGGATTTATTTTCCCCTTCACTACCCAAATAAAAAAAACATCTATAAGGGAAAAAAGGCAAATCTATGTTACATTTTATGATCACAGCAAACTATATCCTCGTTGTTTTTAATGCATTATTCATGCTTCGGTATTTATTTTTTGAAAAACAAAACTCGAGTCGCTGCTGCAGCTACTTAGAGAGCTATCGAAGCGAGACCTAACGAAGCTTGTTATTACACAACAAAACCATATAATTTAACAAAAGAGTTGTATGTGACTCCGGCACTAGCCCGACAACCTTGGATGGGAAGATACTAACAACCAGGGAGAAAGGAATATTTAAATTCAAGCAGATGAACAATGAAGTGAGACGACTTCGTTTACTTAAGCAGCCTCATCAGCATATACATTGGGCCGCTCAATATTCACAAACATCGAAAGCACATCACCGTGGACCGTGTGAAGCAGACAGAGTTGTGTCGCAATGCTTCGAACCAATGGTCCCTGGCCTTGTTTGGTAATGTGAAGGCTTTTTAGATAATGCACACATTAAAATTGTATTCATTTTAAAAACTGACGCATTATTAATGTTTTTTTCTCTTTTTAATTAAATGACAATAAAATAGAGATTAGCTTCTAATTTATGGTTAATACTTTACCAATGCGAATACTCATATTGGTAATCTTGATAAGAAAATGTATGTTATGGAAAACAATATGTTACTTTTACAATAAAACAACTATTATTATTATATTTGCCTTTGCATAATTCGCATTAAAAATCCTATATTCAAATAGAAATCAATGAAAAGAAAACTACTGATTTTTTTTGTTTCACGTTAAGAATCTATGATTTCGATTTTAATAACAATTCATTGCTGCCAAATAATGATATTTTACAATAATTAACTCGCTTGTATTTCAAAATGACAGTACTGATCGTGAAAATTTACCATTCATTAAACAATGGATAGAAAACCAAACTATTCAAAGGACTATTCTAAATAAATTCCATGTAATCTACTCCTTCTTCTTTTATTGGCGCAATAGTCTCATTGTGGGCCAAGTTATAGGCCTATTGGCAGATCTTGAGACAGAAGATGTTTTCTTTTACGGTGTAAGGTTGTCAGCCCTAATCCCAACGCTCTACAGTCATATCAAACCGGAACCTACGGGTTTAAAGTGGATTCCGAATCACTACAAACATACATGGCACAGCCGGGATTGGAACCCAAACCTGTGGTACGAGCTGCTGTGAGCGCTAGTCACTAGGCGAACTAGCCCCCAATTCCAGGTAATATTACGTCGTATTTATTTTATTAGTAAAATATACACAAAATTTTAAAAAAATTAAATAATCGGATAGCTAAAATGATTTTAAATTCAGTAATAGGATGAATTTTGTTATTAGAATCATAAATGAAGAACGCATGAAATAATTTTTGTGAGAAATTGACAGTTCTTACAGATACAAAATTAAAAGAAATGTAATGTCTTTTTTAAAATCAGGAATTTGAGTGAAATTTTAATTTGCAATCAACGTTATTGATAATCAAAAGCATGGATAAGCATGAAATATTTTATCAAGAGACCTCAGAAAAAAAAAAAAAAATTATAAAAATCGTAAGTAATATTACTTGAAAATTAAGATTAGTTGAAATGTAGAATGAGTTTAAAAATTTATCCCTTTAAGTCCTTCTCTTTCACATAATATTTCTTTGAAACAAAATCTTTAAAGTGTTCATGAAGAATATATTTCAATAGGAAATCCCATAGATGAAAAAAATTACAAGTGGTACATTACTAAACAGAAATAGAAGACATGTTATGATAAGAGGACGTCATCTGAGAGGAAATATTATTCTAAAATAAAGTCATAAAAAGGGAACTATAATATTATTAATTTTTATTTTTAAGCTTCCCTTGGTGCCACGAAAAAGTCTCTAAAAGGCACACTTTCAATTATGCATAGTAAATAATGATAAACATCCATAAAAAAAAGAGATAGCGCTCAGTAGTAGGTTGAACAAAAAGTAATGTGAGATTTTAACTTACTTAAATTTAACTCGATATAATTGCTCGAATTCGATTTTTTGATACACTTTTTTTCTTAATTATTTTAAACTTTATATCATGTCCTTTATTCTACACTCCATTACACTTATATTTTAATTTTTATTTCTCAGAGAGTTACCATATGAGTGTCATATCACGCTTTTTTTGAGTTTCAGCTCCAGGGAAGTGCCGCAGAAGCAACTCGAAATATTTATTCCGTGTATCTAGAATCTATAAGTAAAAAACCAAGTTCAACTGGTTTAAAAAAAAAAGTCCGAGAAGGGAACTTAAGCCTTGAAAATGAATAAGAAGTGATTAGATAATGCAGGCAGATAATTATGATTATTATTATGGTAGATTAGATTATGGTATTTAGCAGAACCCTAAAAACTAGCGGCAGACTCCAGAGTACGCAAAAAATCTAAAAATGGTGGGAAAGGTTTTCAGAGTTGGTGTTTGGGTTCCATATGAGTTTACAGTCCAAAAGTCGGCAATGATTAAATGAATGCACATAACTAGTCACAATAAATGAAAATTAATCCTTTTGAAGCGTATAGTGACCTGGAAATAAAAAGTGGTTATGTTATGCAAATGTTACTCGAAAAAAGCTTTATGGTTAAGCCTAATAAAAAACTTATTCCTACAGCAAAGCGAGGATTGCATCTAAAGAAGATTTTGGTTTCCATTTGGTCGGATTGCGAAGGGGTAGTTTATTCTAACCTGCTTGAAATAACCAAACTGTCACCTACTGTCGACAATTAGAGAATTTAAAGCAGGTTTTACTATCTAAATGACCTATATTACTCAATCGATGGAATGTGATTCTTAACAAAATAACGCCAGATCTCCCACATCACAAACGATTCAACAGAAGCTGAATGAAATAGAATAGAAAATTCTACCTCATCCACATAACAGCCCCATCAGATAATTTTCTTGATGGCAAACATTTCAGAAATAAATAGGAGATTGAAAAATTTTCTAAATAGGTATTTTTGCTGCAAAAACCAAAAAAAAAGTTTTTTCAAGATAGAAAACTGAAAGGGTTGAATATCATAGAAAATGATGGATATATTAATGATTAATTACGTACAACAATAAATATTTTTTTCAACAATAAATATATCTAAAATCCTCATTACGTTCCCTTTAGGCCTAATATTTCTTTTATCATTTGCCAAATATCATAAAGTGATGGATAAAAAATTGAATCATAATTTATTTTATACTTTTAATTAATAAAAACGCAAAAATAAGAATATGAATAAAACACTTTCAATCATAACTTTTATTTATTCTTTACCAAAAAAAAAAAAAAAAAATATTTTTGTGGAGGCATACATGTTGTGTAACTATTTGTTCTTTTTAGCTGTCAAATAATTATTTACATATAGCTTATTTTGTGCAAAAAGCATAAAGGTTTGGAAAAAGAAATATAATCTAATAAAACACTGTTTCATTTGAAATCATATTGAGAAATATATCTTATCCAATCGTTACAATTTAGCAATATTAGTACACCAATGGGAAGAAAAAAAAAAAAACGACTTGCTCCCTTTGAATTACGTACTTGCACAAATACTCAATGGATCGTAATCTTTAAGTGCAAAACAAGTCGTATTTGTTGAGAATATAATTTATCCATGATAATAATAGTTATTACATTCGCAAAAACTAATTTCCAAAACCCAGTTTTGCTGCCTATGAAGCGTATTGCTAAATATAGGGTTTCTATTTCGATGAAACCTATTTTTAAATATTCTTTAATTTATAAATATACGCCCTTAATGGCAATACAAAAAAATGTATTTTCAGAATTATAAATAGATTAACTTATTCCCAAAATACTAATTTTGAAAATGATATAAATGAACGAACCATATCGAAAATTGAGAACCAATATATTTTTTTTTTTATTATGATTTAAAGTGAATAAAAAAATGCATAATAATTAATGGATATAAAATAATATAATGTAGCCTAATTATGATAATAGCTATATTGTTCCAGTTGTTCAAAAGTGAATCATAAAAACTGTACAAATTTTATTGTACTAATAAAACTTTAAAAATATCAAACAAATTTGTATTTTTTTTTAACTAAAAAAAAAAAAAAATTACGAATTTTAAAAAACGAATTTAAATCAAAAATTAAAAAATGGCAATAATGACTAAAAATTTTTAAGAACTAAAAAAAAAAAAAAGTAACAACAACTATTTTTATATAAATATTGTTACTTAAAAGTTGTGAATTTAAAATATTTTGATGGTCTTAAAACAATTTTTATGACTACATTAAAAATACATAATGCAGAGGTTAATTTATTTCTATATAAAACATTTTTTTGCAATTAATAGATTTAAATTGGTTCATTCATTTTTAATACTTTAATATAATATTAATTATTTACAGAAGTATTAATGCACAAGTAAAATTTTATTTAAAATATAAAATATTTAATTTGGTAAAATGTGCATTCCTTTAATATCTTTAATTTGTAAAAATTTAATAATATTACAACTGCAAATACAAACATTAAAATCACATTAATAAAAACCAATTTAATTTTATTATTACTACTCAATTACTTTTAGAAGGTAAAATTTAATTTATGTTTCTGCTTTTTAAAATTTTTTTATTAAATCAAAATTTTTGTATCGATGACAACAGTAAAAAATTTCAGCAAATTAATAGGTATTTAAATTATAATTTTGATGCATCTCACATATGAACATTCTTTTTAATTAAGCATTTGTTTTGGTTAAAGACCAAACAAAAAACAAAAGAGCTAATTATATTTAAAAATAATTTTTTTTATAACTCATCTGGCATTTTCTTTTTGCAAATATTTAAAGACTATTAATAATTTTTAAAATATTTACAAAAACAAAAATTTATTCCTTCATAATTATTTCAATTGAGATTCAAAACTTATTTTAAACGCAAATGCAAGAATAAAAAATATTAAAATTGCTAATTATTATTTACAACTCAATAACTTTTAAATATATTAAAATTATAAGTTATAAAAAATTATTTTAAAGAACTTTTTAAGATTTTTCTTTAGGAAAAATTATTGAGTTAAAAATTTTTGTAAACCTTATTTTGAAGTACTTAAGAATCTTAAAACACTGAATAAATAAAAAAAACCCTTATAATTAGTTTATTTTTTAAAATTTAAATTACAATTAAAATCTTAAAATACGACACAAATATGGTGATATTTATATAAATAAAAATTGTTTCAACTGAAAGAAGCAATATTGAAACGGAAAGAAAGCAAATTATAGTATGTCATGCTTGATTACATTTTATTTTATATAAGAATTGTATGAGATGTTCCTTTGGTGCCTTTGGTATCGTTTTAATATGTTAAAAATAGCATTGGCGTTTGATTATTAAATCATTTTACTTACGAATTATTGTATTTCAAAACTTTATATATATTCAAAAACAGATTTGCCCTTTCAGTTTCTCTTTTTACAAAAAGACACTTTTTTTTTCTTTACATTTCGTGCAATTTTGATACAATTTTTCAAGAAGTATGATTATTGTTTAAATAAATAAATAAGAAAAAAATATTTATTTTTCTCACTTATCAAGTCGTTTATGGTAAGAGTAAGTTGGCAGTGAAACACTTCAATATGAATCGATTCACAATTCAGATACCCTTGTATTAATTTTTTAATTATCAACACGTTTTATTTTAGACGAATTGACTTTTTTTTTTTTTTCTTTTTCTTTTTAAAAAGAAAGAAAAGAAAAGAAAAATATAATATAACTATTAAGCTAAAAATATACTGAAAATTTCACATTCAAATCGAAACTGGTACCTCCATCTGGTGTTTAGATTCAGTAACAAAATATGTTATTTTCAAAAAAAACAATGATTTTAAAAAAAAAAAGAGAAATTATTTTAAAATTTAGCAATTTATTTATATTTTAGGTTTTCATAAAATTTAAAATAAGAAGATCTTTAAAATAAAGACACATGACATATTTTAAGCTTAAAAATATATACATTTTTCAGACAGGATATCGTTTGGTAAACGTGCCTTACCTTTGTCCTCCATCCATACAACATAACCAATACGCTAAAATTGTTAAATTAATAACATATGCTTTTCAATAAAAATAAATTTAATTTAATATTATAATGCAGCAAATTTACTATACAAATATCTCTTACAAATTAATAAATAATTTTTAGAATTTATTGACTTTATAAAACTTGCCTGCATATAATTTTTGTTTGAGATGGGAAAAAAACTAAGCATAGTTCTCTAAAAAAACCTGCAAATATTTAATTTTCTAAGTAAAAAATGATACTGTACAATGCTTCTTCATCTATATTTTGTACTATAATTATAAGTATAATTTTTTTTCTCTCACACACATACACACACATATAAACATTAAAAAGTATTAATTGCAAAAAAAAAAATTGTTAAAGATTAAAAAAAAAAAAAAAAAAAAAGACATCGGTGAATAATTAAAATAATCCACATTTTTGAAATATCATTCTTTGTTTTTTTATTAATCCATGATAATTTTGTGGAATACTTTTATGGATTTTATAGCAAAACATATAATTTGTGTAGCTACACTATTATAGAAAGGTGCAAAATATGGAACAAATGTCATAGATGAGAATACACTTTTTGAAAACAAGAATAAAATAAAAGAATACTTTTTGTTCAAGAATCTTTGAATTCTAAAGAAACACCCAGCTGAAGAAATTTATAGAAACAAAATTTATATATACTTTTATAATTCTTTTTTGTATTATAGCGTTAATGTTTTGGTTTTCTGTTATAGATTTTTTGTTTTACTTTTCTTTTTTCTTTATTTATTTTAAAAATTCGTTCTATATATTCTTTCTCGTCTATTATTTGTTTTTATGTGTCTATAGAGTCTTACTTTTTTTATTTTCGCGTGTGCACAAAGAGATTACTGTGGATTAATAACTATAAAAAAAAAACTTTATCACAACTATTCGAAAATGCTCAATTTTTAAAAGTCTTCTATATTCTATTTTTTAAAAAAATAGAACGTTTTGAACTAAAATATAAAAGTGCAAGATGTTAGTGAAAAAGAAAAGGTTCTAAAAATAGTTTATTGTTCTTTAAAAACCAGTGAATTGGTTTTAAAAATAAATAATCAGTTATTTATTTACAACTTATAACAATCGTTTGAATTTAAACATTCTCCCAAAATGTGAATACTTTAATCCATCTTATTATGTACATACTTCTAGAAAATAAAAAAGTTTGATTTTTTTTATTTATGTTATTGTTTATTGTTAATTGCTTCTTACGAATTAAATATAAATTTAACAGGCAGGCTGAAAAGTTCATAGGCTGACACATAGACACGTAAGCTGACACATGGCGCTACTAGTATTAAATCCATATGATTTTTAGTTAGTCTTAACCTTTAAAAGACACGTGTATAAATTTGACAGCTGCTGCACTATTAGTATGTGAGTTATAGAATTTTTAGTGTTCATCACGTGCAGTCCACTCGGCTGACGGCCGATTGGACTCCTGTGTGAAATGATGGAGCCATGTTTCATCCATTGTCACATATCGACGCAAAAATTCGGGTTTATTACGATTGAACAGCTCCAAACACTGCTTAGAACCATTCGTTGTCGTTTTAGAACCATTCGATTGTGAGCTCGCGCGGCACCCACTTTGAACAGAGCTTTCGCATATCCAAATATTCATTTACGATTTGTCCAACACGTTCCTTTTAATATCTTTAGGGTCTGAGCTATCTCACTCAACTACACTTTATGGTTATCAGAAATTATTTTGTGGACTTTTTGATGTTTTCGTCCGTAACAGCCTCTTTGGCTCGTCCACTGCGTGCATCGTCCTCGGTGCTCACTTCGCCTCGTTTACATTCAGCAAACCACTTCTCTACAGTTGATTTTCTAGTACAAAGTCCGAATAATGTTTATCAAGCCAAGCCTTGGCTTCAATAGTATTTTTTCGCCAAAAAGCAATGCTTTAATTAACACACGAAATTCCTTTTTATCCATTTTTTTCAAACTAACAAAATTTGCTTCACTAAAAAGGCTGTAACTCACATACTAATAGTGCAACAGCTGTCAAATTTATACACGTGTCTTTTGAAGGTTAGGGCTAACTAAAAATCATATGGATTTAATACTAGTAGCGCCATCTATGTGTCAGCCTACGAACTGTTCATCCCACCTGTTATAAGGTTAGTAAATTCAGAAGAAGAAGCTTACCTGAGTCTGAATTAGTGGATGGTCGGCGAACAGCTGTGAGCATATGAGAATGAAGCTTGGACTGTTGCAGCTTGATCTGCTGAGGTAGAATTCGTTGATGAATGTGATGATGATGAATAAAATGATGATGATTGCCTGCAAAAACAACTGCATTATTATTATGTTGTCAATAAAAGAACATTGATAAAAAGCAAATGAAAAAAAAAAGTACAATTATTATTATTTTATTATTTTGAGATGAAAATAGTAACAGAAACGGAGAAATAATTTTAGCTGTTATCTTATTTTAATGTACTTAAAATTAAAAAATAGTATCAAAAAAAAAGTTTTGTGCCATAATACAAAGCTGCCTAATAAGCATTTTTTTCTAGATTTAGTTTTAAAAATAGTTCTTAAAGAATTAAATCCAATAATTTTTATCTCTACCATTCTTTCAAGTTGCGCAATATATTTCTTTTCAAAATGTAAACGAATATTAAATATCAAAATTTTAAACTCAGAAAATATTTTTTAAAATTAATATTGATCTTACTGACAAATGAATTTCCTTGATACTCCATAAAGTAAATAAAAATAATATCATTTAATTTTTTATTTATTTAACCATTACAGGATACGAACACTAGAAAGCTAAATTTATACCAGATCAATCCCTAACAATTTGCAAAAGATAATACAGCAATATAAATATGAATCTAAAGCAATTAGAAAAAACAAATATTAAGATAGTTACAACCGTTTTTTTATCTCTTCTTTAAAATATTTATTTTCGGTAAAGAAATTTATTTCATTTTTTTTTTAATACATTTTTGAATTATCCAAATCCTAAATGAATGTTATCTTCAAACTTTAAAAACTATTATGTTGGAAAACACCATCGACATCGGTAAATTTAGGGCGAAAAAAATGTATTTGCCGTATAGAAAATATTTTTAAAAGATTTAAAAAGGTGGGTTTTCTTTCCCCTTTTTTTAAAAAAAAAAGAGTAATACTTTTCGTGCTCACAGAGTACAACGCGAAGTAAACAAAATAGTTGCAGAAAATATACTGTAAAATTATCAAAAGTTATATAATAATAATAATAATATCGTAAATTAGTATGTTCGTAAAATAGTAATAAATATCAACTTCATTACAAAGTTTCAGAAACTAATTAACGTTGAAAAATAACGAAATTCCTATAAGCAATTAAATTTATTCAGTAAGATCAAAAAATCCTTTTGTGAAATAAAAAAAGACAATGAAATCAAAATGTTTGAAAATTAAAATTTAATTTTTTAAAATTTTTTTGTGAATATAATGCACAGGTTATATTTATGTACAATGCATACGTGTATTTTAACATATTTACATTCTATTTGTAAAAAAAAAAAGGATATTTTTAAAATGTTAAATTTCATTATACAATTTTGGGATAAAAAAAATTAATTTGTCAAACATACGAAATGAGTCAATACTTAGCTTAGATTATAATTTTAGAAAAATAATTTGGCGCCTAAAATGAGCCCTTAATATTATGTCAAATATATATAGTTAAAGGAAAAAAAAATCTCTTTTGGCTCCCACATAAAAACCCCATTTTGACGGGGTTTTTTCCCCTGAAGTTCATCTTTCCGCTCCTAGATGGCACTCTCAATGGACACTATTTGTTACGAAAATTTTATAGCATCTTAGATAATAATAATAAAATACTATAACACACATTGAATTATGGGTTAAATTAAAAAAAATGAAATATTTAAAAATGAAAATATATTAACTATAGCCGTTTTGTTTATTTATAATTATTTTTTTAAAAAGACTAGAAAAATGTAAAAGGGGAAAACATTACTAAAATTTTAAAAATGTTTTATTAAATACCAAGCCATAAAAATAAAGGAAAAAAGCCCAATTCTTAATGGAAATGATTTATACTCAATAATTGCAATGAAAAATAAGGAAAAGAAAGAAATTAAATACAATAATAACAAATAAACATCTTGGGAAATCCCTAAACCCAATTTTATACAAAGATCACAAACAGTTGTTCCTCCTTTGATGAATTAATAATGAACTCATTATTAAAAAAATATAAATAAACCATTTTATTTATTAATAACTCATTTCATTTATTTTTCATTAATAGAGATTGTAATAGATTTCTTCCTCTTAAATACAATACAGAGGATAATATGTATTAAAACAGCCTATTTCCTTTAAAAATCAGTTTTTTAATAACACATTTAACAAAAAAAAGTTAAACATCATTTTGAGATAAATCAGTTCAAATGTCAATAAAAGATTCTATCAACAATTGTCAATAATTAATACATTTACACATTAATAAAACTAAAAATTTAATTTTATAAAATGCAAATTTTTAAAAATAAGAATATTTTATAATTCGAGAGTAAAATATTTTTCTTAAAAATAAATTTCCAACGCTTTGCAGATCATAAATCTCATTCGTTTTAGACATTTTCGAGTCTGGATTGAAAAACAAGTAATATAAAAGATTTTTAAAGTCAATTCCTACTTTTTTTCACTCTGCAGAAAGTTCTTTATAAATAATTTTCATTCTTTTTTTTAAGTTTATCTAGCGCCATCTATTGGTATATAAATCCCTAAAAAATCTAAAATTAATTAATTAAATTTAATTACTGAATTAATATTTGAAAACTGTATTAACATCCAGTGTCATCCACTAAAAGTTAAAAATAATGTATTTCAACTCGAGTGGATGAATAAAAAGTATTTTATGAACGATTGAAAATTTGAACAAGATATATATAGGGAGAGTGTGAGCTAATAGAAGGAATTGAAAAAAATATTCAAAAATAAGTGTTATGAAGTATAAGAAGTAGGTCACGGCATAACAGCGTTGCCAAATAACTTATACAAACTTCCCAATCACTACATGTTGAGCCAAAAATACAAAATTTAAAAAAAAATCTATACTAAATTTTTTTTTCCAACAATTTCCTCAATAAATACAATTAAATGGTTATGAATAAATAAGCTTTCACATATCCGGAAAAGACAGAGAAAGAATGTAAAAGAATTTTTCCTTTAATTTGGGAAAAGAAGAAAAAAATAATAATAAGAAACTTTAATCACAATCTATTACATTCTGTTCATTTTTTTGTATTTCATTTCAATTTAATCAAATACAAAGCAGATTTCAAATTTTATTTATTGAGTTCGTCTGTCCGTTTTGCAATATACAAATAACAGTTATTTGTATAACATGCATGTTAGTGCTTGGTATACATTGATGTTTTTATTTAGTTGCTATTTAATTAAAAAGAACCAAAGTGAATGGGACTAAAGATTACATCCCACTCTGTTAAATATAAATTGCAAAAATTTAATTATTAAGTAATTAACTATCAATTAAAAATAAATAAAAAAATTAAACAATCAATGTTAATATGAAAAAATACCACTTTCAATTGATACATGGAAGTTTTATTTTTCGAAATTTCATATTCTCTGGATTTCTAACTTAAAAGTTTAGATGTATTTAAAAAAAATTAATAATATTCTTTCTTAGAATTTTACCTCGAAAACAATTTTAGTAAGTAAAAATGTGTTTATGGGTTTTCTAATTACGATGAACCCAATAGTGATTTTTACTGAGAAATAATTACACTTAGAAGTCTCATGTATAACAGGAATCTCAAAAATATCTCCCTTTGCTGCATTATGAAATAAAAAAAAAAAAATAATAATAAAAAAAAAATTTAGAATATTAAATGAAAAGTAGTTTTGAATGACAGGTGCAATGAGTAAATCATGATTCATGATTTATCAAACCATAAATAAAGTTTATGGTTTTGATAATCTAATAAACATGGAAATTAAACGCTTCTTATTTTGTTCTTTTACATACGACATCTTTCATAAAGGCATAATCTACATTGAAACAGAAGATATGTTATTTGGACGTCATTTTAAAATCGGGAAATCGGTTTTTGAAAATGACTATTTAAGAGAATTAATTATCACACTGAAACTTATTGCCATTTAATTTTTACATATAAAACAACCGAATATAACTAGAAATCCAATATTTTCTTGGAAGGTAAATCAAAATAAAGGAATTATAAAATTAAAATTCATAAAAATCCAGCACTATTTTAACTGGAATAAATAAAATAAAATCGTCCGATCCTTTGGGAAATATAAAAATAATGAGTAACATAATAAATAAATAATGAAAACTAACAATTGTTTCTTCTAATAAATAATAATACATAAAATAAGCAAATCTATTATATTGAATGGATAACGTTGATATTAAAAATTGCAAATTATTTGAGTAAGTTTTAAAATTGAATTTTAAAACAAAATACAATAAATAACATTAAGGTAGCTTAAGCAGATAAAAAAAATCGTTAATATACTGAATAATTTTAAAATAAAAGAGAATAAAATTCTATTTTGATAATAAACTTATATATTCTCTTAAAGAAAAACAACAAATAAATGTACATCATTTGATAATAAATGAAGATCATTTTAAAATCTGTCAAAATGAATACATAATTTAGTTTTTTTAATTTCCCATAGCGCGTAACAACAAAACATTACAAATTTTAATTTGTTCCCTCTCTGTCTCTCTCTCTCTCTATCTATCTATATATATACATATATGTGTGTGTATTTTGCGCGCGTGCAAATCAAATATATATATATATATATATATATAAAATACAGAATAAGATTGGTCGGTCATCTCATGAGAATGGAAAGTGATAGAGCCGCTTTGAAGGTTTTCAATGCAATCCCATTTGGACAACGACCAAGGGAGACCGAGAAAGAGATGGGTCGACTGTTTAGACTGTGATTTTAATGTTATTAAGATCAAAACTGGTGGTCCACGGCCAAGAGGAGAACAGCCTGGCTGGATCTTTTAAAGAAGGCCGACAACGGGCTGTCGAGCCAGTTATAATGATATATATATATAATTTAAAAAAGTTTAAAAAGTAACTGGAAAAACAGTCAATAAAAGGTTCATATTGTCATTCGGTTGACTTTTAGGAATAATAAATGCTGTAACATAGAAGACTCCCGTGAGACAGTCTATCGATGTGAAAGACTTAAAACACCACCGAGTTTTCTCGTTTATGAAAGCAGTGGTTGCAACGCATACCTATAGAGGATTCGAATTTAGTCTCTCCCAGCAAGATAGCAGCAGTGTTTCATCGACTCTACCAGGAGTTGAGCAAAAAAATTTACAAATAATAAAGAAATATATATAAAAATAAAGATGAATTCTAAAATAAATCAATTCTTACTTCTAACTAAATGAATTAATGTTTGGTTATTTTAACAAATAATCATTCTATTTCCTCAATGAGAACATATATTTTAAATGTGTCATTTCAGATTCTTCCGACTGCAGAAAATAAATCACGGCTGTCCAAAAAACAGTTGAAAGCCTGCGATGCACTTTATTGCTTTACCAAAAGAGTATTTGTTTTTAGCGAGATCATAGAAGCAGCAGCAGCGAACGACGTGTGAGAAAGAGAACCATTTGCTCTCTCTCTCCTATGCGTGATTTCGGATCATGACTTAAAAAACCCGCCGCGAAGACATGATGTGTTAGGGAAAACATTTTCCACACACCAAATAATAATAATAAATAAAAAATAAAACCTCAGAATTATTTCCCTGAGCTTTTGGATTTTTACGTGTGAAGAGAAATGAAGTTTTTCCTTTTTTTTTTGGCCGCCAAAGGAAAAGTGGCAGAGCGTTTGTTTGGGTTTCTTCTCCCTGATAAATAGGAATATGTTTCTAACTGATAGTATTATGGTCGCGTTCCCACGGGCACTATCGTCCCTTTGGATATATCGGCAATCCCTTCCCTTTGATGAAAATTGCTTGAATATTCCCATCTTCTTTCTGCCCCCCACCCCGATTTAACATCCCCCCCTAACGGTGGGATGGAAACTGTCTTCTGGCTAAGAAGCTAAGGCACTAGGTGTTGAAGGCCTGCCCTTCATTAAATGCAGAAAAGGCCCCCAAGGCTGCAGCATCTCATGCAAAGTTGCATGGATTGGGAAGAACGTCCATGATCAAACTCGGCTGGTAAGAGGGGGAGAGAAGGAAAGGAAAGAAGAAAGAAAAAAAAAAAAAAAAAAGCATAAAAATAGAGAAAGGGAAAAAAAAGTCGGGTTCCCTCTGTGGTATGCTGAAATTTTATCGGAATTTACATGTAAACTGGACGTTCCCCTGCCGAAAACCCCGGAAGGAGGAAGTCAGGTCTTGTGGTTTGAAAAAAAGTAAGAAATGGAAATTTGGTTCTCGCTTTTCTCTCTCTCACACCATTCTCGGGTCTTCTTTTTTTTTTCTTGCCCATCCCTCCCACCTCGCCTATCATTCTGTCGCTTGGGTCCGTTCGTCTGTCCATGGCTTGGGGGTGGTGGACGACTGAAAGCTGAAAGATCGCCTGCCCACTCTGATTTGGACGCTACAAAATTCTTCTTCCCTTTCTTTCTCTCCTATATATTTTCCCCCTAATCTTTTTTTTTTTTTTTTCCCTTGCACCTCTGCCCCCACCCCCTCTGCTATGTAGCCATGCTGAAATGGAAAACGCGCTCTGCTTTGCGTAAAATTGATTTTATTTTTCTTCCATTCTCCTTTCCACCCCTACCCCCACCCCCTGTAGGGTCCGCCAAATAGATGGATGTGTAAGTAAGGGCCCGAGGAAATTGGTGAGCGTCGAAGGCGACATCGGATTTTGGAATGGTGACTCCTCTTTTCATTTCACTCTCTCTCTCGGCCTCTCTGGAAAGATATTTTATTTAATCCATGGCCGGTTGTTCTGTCTTAACTATTGAATTGTCCCATTGAATTTCTGGCGATTTTTTTCTTTTAGGTCGTATTCTTTCTCTTTTTCTTTCTTTCTGATGGAGTTTTAGAATCTCAAAACACATTTTATCTCCATTTGTCTAATTAAGAAAAGAAGGGGGAAAAAGTTTTTGTTTTTAACGTAGCTGTAATTTTATGATTTTCCTGAAACTTTATGCAAAACGAAATTCATGACTGTAGTAGGATATAAAATGATGTAACGATATTTCTACAAGCATTCTTCATTAATTTTTCTTTTGAGAAGATAAAAATTAGTCTAAAATACTTATTAGCAAATTTTTTTTTTTTTTAAATAATTTTTTAACAAAAAAATATTTGAAATATAAAAATAGCACTAAAAATATACAGATCAAAAATAATTTTAAAAATAAAAATTAAAACAATAAATATTAAATTAATCCATATAAAATTTTGTCGAAAGTCAATATAATGCGGATATTAATTATATAATCAATATAATATATAAATTCAAATAATAATAACGCAATAATCAATATAATGTATGAATTAATAATAATAATGTAATAATCAATATAATGAATGAATTAATAATAATAATAATGTAATAATCAATATAATGAATGCATTATAATAATGCACAAATAAAACAACATATTTTTAGAAGAACGTATCTTAAGCTTAAATCATATTCATAAATTTCATTTACATTTAATACCAGAATACTGATTCCTAACAGAAATAAGTTACATTCTTAAAAAATAAGTGGCTTTTTGCCGAAATTTGTATGCAATTTAAAGATAAAAACGATATACTTGAATAAATTAAAACACGTCCAATTTCAGATATAATGAGTATAACATGAATTAGTTCGACCACTGGTCGAATGGAAAATTAGCAAGCAGTCAACTTGGACGGATTCAAACAGTTAGGTAATGGGGATGAAAAGAATAATTTCGGAAATGTTTTAATAATTTTTTAAAAAATAATTTCAATTTTAAATAACTATAATTTTAAATCGAGCCTGATGGCCGAGTGGCTAACGCTCTGATGCTCGGTGACACAAGTTTCACGTTCGAGTTCGAGTCCCGATGGTACCATGAATGTTTGTAGTGATTCGGCATTGACTTTGAACCGTACGTAAAGAAAAAAAAAAACCATCTTCTGCCTCGAAATCGGCCAGTAGGCTGACGGCCTTGGCCTACCATGGGGTTGTTGCGTCAATGAAGAAAATAAGAAAATTTTAGATCACATATCAAAAAGAAAATTAAATAAAAAAAATTCAATATCTATTAAATTTTTTATTTTTTCAAAAACAAATTTTCGCCTCGTAGGTCTGAGTAGCCCCCTATCAAATAATCGATTCTTCTATTTCCGCTTTTAAAATGTAATGTTAACCTTTCCACACAAACGGTGGTTGAACTATACCAGAGTCATTTTTTTTTTACTGAAATTTAAAATCAACCAAATTTGCTTAATTAAAAAATGCATACAAAACGGTTACGTTAGGTCTTTTTTTTTTTTTTTTTTTTTTTTTTTTTTTTTTTTAATGGTTCATTTCAAAACCTTCACTATATGAGCAAAATCCAGTTACGATGTATAGTTGCACGCGATTTAAAGTATTTCATGCTCTCTGATATTGCATGACAGGAGAGGAAAAGAAAATTCTATTACGAATGGGAGAGAGTAATTACTTAAAGGAAAACAACCTATCATCTCCGCCCCAGAGCTTGTATTACAAGATGCAAATGACATATATTTTCGACTTCTTCCTATAATTGTCAATAAGTTGAGCAAAAGAGGGCACCAGAGTGTTCTGGGCTGCATGAAATATTCAAAAGCAGTCGTTTAGGACAGCCTCAAAACGAGATATCGCCAACAGCCGAACGCTGCGGTCTGTATGATACGATCATTAAGGCCCAAATGACTCGAAAACCTATTTTTTATGCATGCAATATTGTACTTGAAGATTCATATTTTAAGCGGTATCATTTAAAGGAGCTGGAAGTAAGAAATTTTGTGTATATCGATAAAACAGAGCTTCACGGCACATCAAAGCAGTCGGTTACAGATGTTGTGTATGTAAATCTTGTTACATCTATTCTGGTTAAAAAAATCAGGATCAGATTTATCTTATTTTTTCCTCATCATCATTAGCATACATTTATTTTTATACCAAATCATCAATCTCTGGTCATCGGTGCCACAGATTTCGGGTTTGAGTCTCGGTGATGCCATAGATGTTTAAAGTGGTTCGGAATCTACTTACTTATTCTTCTTCTTATTTATTCTGTAGGTATCGGTCTAATATGACTACTACTACTACGCAGTACCATACCACATCACTGTGCCTAGAGCTGAGTTGTCCCTTTACAGTTTGGGAATGATGTGGGTGAGAAGAAGTCTGATTAGGTCTCAGTGATGCTCTACGGTCATATAAGACCGGTACCTAGGGTTTAAAGTGGATTCGAAGCACTACAAACATCCATGGCCTCGCCGGCACTCGAACCCGATATCTGTGGTACCTGTCTAATATGACCTTAATATGACTGTAGGGCTGACAACCTCACCCGTAAAAAAAAACCTCTATCTCGAAATCTACCAAGTAGGTAGGCGGCCTTGGCTCACCATGGGGCTGTTGCACCAATGAAGAAGATAATCGTCATTACATCGTGCTCAATATAAACATAATTTTTAAATTAAAATTTCATAGAAAATTATCGTTCAAATTAAATATCTACAACAATCTAATAAATTCTAATAGAGTTGATATTTGTAAACCGAGGTGAAAAAAAAAATAGCACAGGATATTAATATAAAATAAGTTTACAATGTGATTGTACAAAAAGAGCCAATTTAAAAAAAAAAAAAAAATGAGAGACAAGCTGGATTTCACAACAGAAGCCTATTCAGAATTAGAAGCGAAATGTGGTGTTAACTTTATATTCTAATGTATTCTAATAGCATAATGTAACGTTATTCTAATCGTAAAATATATCTTAATCCCAGTATTTGAAGTAACGGTTATAATGAACGGGAAGACAAAAAGACCATCAAAGTAAATTACCTCATTATAAAAAATACGAAACAAAAATTAACCTGACACGATCTTCGCATAATTCCGCCCGATTGCAACACGTTAAAGCTGCACACCTGCTCCGTGTAAGATGAGAGGCACGTTCATATATTTTTTTCTTCTTTTATATGCTGAGGCGCAGAAAGGGCAGTCGGACAAAAAAATGTTTTATGCATAGACACCAGATGAGTTTACTTAAAATTGACGCAATCTTCAGGGTGGGGAAAGGCAATTAAAACATATCAAGTTAATTTTCAGATTCAGCAAACAGCTAAAATTACAGTCAAGTCAGTTAGTGGAATGGATAAGTGATACTTTCCACAATATTAAAGGCATCTTTTTTTTCATTTTATTTCCAAGATTAAAATTATGCAATTGCAATTTAGTTAACTGAATTGACATACTTTTTTATGTTAGATAACTTAACGATACTTTTTTTCTCTTATTCAATTCCTTCTATTAGCTCACACTCTCCCTATATATATCTTGTTCAAATTTTCAATCGTTCATAAAATACTTGTTATTTATCCACTCAAGTTCAAATACATTTTTTTTTTTTGAACTTGTAGGGGGATGACACTGGATGTTAATACAGTTTTTTCAAGTATTAATTCATTAATTAAATTAAATTAATTAATTTAGTTTTTTTAGATTTAAGTTGCACCAATAGAGGGCGCCAGATAAACTTTTTAAAAAAAATGAATGAAAATTATTTATATAGGGCTTTCTGCAATATAGTGAAAAAAAAAGTAGGAATTCGCTTAAATTTTTTTTTTTATATATATTACTTGTTTTTATTTTATTAATTATAACAAATTTTTTGAACCATTACCTTGCATCGTATTTTTGTTGTAAAATCATTATGATAACAATTTCGGCACTACAGTCCATGTTGAACCATGGCCGTTTGTCAACTGGCAGATTCCGAAGATGTTTTCTTTTTAAGAGGTATGGTTGTCAGCCCTATGCCCAACGCTCTAAAGTCATATTAGACCCGGACCTAAGGTTTAAAGTGGATTCCGAACCACTAACAAACATCCATGGCACGCTGGGACTCGAACCCGAAACCTGTGGTACCGAGCACCAGAGTTAATAATATAATATTTACTACATATACAATAAATTAATGATGATGCCGTGTCTCCTTGAATTAGAATCAAACTCATTGTGATAGAATTTGATTGCCTCAAAGAAATTAAGTCAAGGATTTGTTTTTCATAGTGTCATAGCAATTTAAACGACTATGTTCAGGGACAGCACTTAGGGAAAGGGTTTGCATTGCGCTCTACTGTCATTTTCTGCAAACTTAGGCTAATTAGACCAGGATCTACAGTTTTTAAGTTGGATTTCTAACCACCAACACACAGGATTCGAACCTAAAGCCTGTGGTACCAAAGGCCAAAGCGCTAGTAGGGAAAAGGAGTTCATCCCCTTTAGCCTTTTCTTCAAACACATGGAGAGTTTTTTTTTTTCAACATACCTCACCCCCCATATCTAGGACTAGGTAGCCTCCTACTAGTATAAAGATGACAGTGAATCCTCGGATTGCCTCATGTATATCATAAACAGTCCACTAACAGGAGTTGAGGGGAGGTCAGTGCCTTCCGGGAAGACTTTCTTGGATAGCTACCGAGCATTTGCGTATGGGAGGAAACCCTCCTCAGATAACATTACTATCGATGCGAGATGGTTTACACACACTACAATTTCAATCGAGTCTCCTCGTTTGTGAAAGCAGTGACTACAACAATGCCACCAACGGTTTCAAACCTCGGTCTTCCTCTGTCAGCTAGCTGCACACGTTGCCAATGGGCCATGGGTGAAACACAGCGGAGGGACGTATAGATTTATTGTGGCAAAGACGAATTTTTGGTTTGGCTCATATGTTGGGTTACGAAAAAGCTCTACCAAGCCCGAGCGCCTATTCAATAAATCCATCATCTAACAGCAATAAATCACCAATAGATAAGATAGCATTGCATTACTATTCCAATAAATAAAATATTTCATTTCAAATCAATACTTTAATATAATAATTTTTAACTAAAAATTACAGTGTATCAATAAATTATGTATCTGTATATGTTACGTAAAATTTACCACATTAATATTTTTATATGCGTGTGAAAATCACTAATTAAATCAATACTAATCACCAATAATTAGAAAAAAATCAATCAATAATAAGAAATTATTTTACAAAAAATTAAGCACAGTTTCTTTTTAGACAAAAATTAAGGAAATTCCTTACTCATCTAAGTAAAGGTGAAAAAGCAATAACATTTTATTTAAAAAAAATATGCTTAAAAAATAAAATTTAAGACGGAATATTTTAATTTAGCCGACAGTTATAAAATTTATAGCAGATTCATAATAGCTATTTTAAAAACATTTTTACAAAAGAAGACAAAAAAACACGGCTCTATGATTGACAAATTTCAAGTTCCCACATGATTATATCTTTACAATATTTTATGAAATTTATTTACAGCATTTTGGTCTTTTTTTTTTTTTTTTTTTCTAATGCAGCCGGCAAACACTTAGACAGCTTGGTCTTGGATGCCTTAAGGCAAGCGCTGCACAGACGTTACTCACTTTGCATGACCCAGGGGCGCGTGCAACTTGAAGATAAGTCACGGACGCGGAGTAACAATTCTCCTGCAACGCTCTACGATCCTATCAGGACCGGGACCTACAGTTAAAGTGGATTCCGAACCACTACAAGCATCCATGGCACCGCCGGGACTCGAACCCGAAACCTGTGGTACCGAGCGCTAGCCACTCGGCCATTTAGGCCCGCATTTTGATCATAGTAATTAGAAAAATAAAAGATTTCATGTCGTGAAATAATTGAATTATTTTATTTTTTATTTTTATAGTTCTGGGCCGAAGAGAATTTGCGTGTAATCCATTACGAAATACATTATTACACATCATTCACTGCAGAAATGTAAAAAGAGAACACACATTTAAAAAATGGTTACGAAGCACATTTTAATCCAAATCGAGCTGAATTTTAAAACCGCGGTTGTACTACCGTTCGGCCTCAACGCGAAAATTATACTACGTTTCGCAGTCGGGATATAACATAAGGAGTAGGGAAAAAAAAAAAAAAAAAAAAAATCCCTACTCGAGTTCAGACAAATATACAATTCGGACTCACGGGAGATAAACATTATTCTTAAACGAATTCTCCCGAACTTTTATGTTCAGTTCCTTTTAGCGAAATGGTTGTTCCTTACAAAATCCTACATTAGAAGTAAATGATTGTTTTATACATTAGCCTTGACTACTTGGTACGAAATAGATTACTTAAAGCCAAAATGTTTTGCTTCTGAATAAGGTACATGGAAATAAATTCCACGGAGAAAGAATGACTCAAAAACGATGCAATACAATTCCTGGAACTGAATAAAATATGAAAATAAAATTCCTTCCCTTAAAAAATAATAATAGCAAAAATTATAATAATACATTATAAATGAAACTAAGGGTTAAATATTTCCACACGAAAAGTATTTCTCTATTTATTTATAGTGTGAGATATATTCGATTGACCAACCCCTTCCAGTACATCATTAATCGTTTTTAAATTTATGTAAATAATTGGTCTCATGAATATTATCATACTTCATACAAAGACATTAAATATGTAATATAGAGTGTGACTTTTAATTAACCTACAACTTTTAACTGAAATAACTCTTTAGTTGTTGTAGATAGGATTACAAACATTTTTTTATTAAAAAGAACGTGGAAAAGGAATTAATGTACAAGGTTTCCAAAGTGACAACCTTTGATGCCAATCCATAGTGCAATCTAGTCACAAAATTGTCAGCTACAAATTCAAAAGTTTTTTTTTTTTTTACTATTTGAAAATGCGTCAGTTCTAGATCTTTTGAGGCTAATATGATCTGTTTGATTCTTGTAAACCATATCTTTCACATAACCGAGAAGAACGAAATCACACGGATTCATATCTGGTGAATATGGCCGAGTGTCTAGCGCTCTGGCGATCGGTGCCACAGGTTTCGGGTTCGAGTCACAGCGGTGCCATGGATGTTTGGAGTGGTTCGGAAAGACTTTAAGCTGTAGGTCCCGGTCTCCTATGACTGTAAGAGCGTCACGGAGCAGAAGTCAGACTTCTACCTACGGGTGCTCCATCAGAACAGAAGCTGCACCCCTCTTCCCTCCTTCCATGACGGACACACAACAACAACAACAACAAGGTGGAGAATGCAAAGCCCCAGAATAACAGTTTGGGTATTGACAAGCGATAACTCGTGTTCCAAACTACTCAGTGTAAATGTTATCAAATACATTGCGTGTTCAATGTGGAGAGATACCAACCTGCATGAACCAATATTCACCAGGGTTCACAACCTTAGGTCGGTTTTTTGAATGTTGCAGACTACTTCCGTAGTAATAGTGTTGCAATTTCACCATATAAATACCAATTTTTTTAACAATAAAAATACGATCTTCGGTTCGAATATGGCACTTTGGCAGATATTTTCAAAATGACTTGGTACTGATCGAAACAAATTCCTTTCTTGTCTTCTCTCACTGCAAGCATTCGTAGTGCTATCTAGTGAGATTCTGTGCAGTTAAAGTTAAAAGTTTGTAGATTAATTAAAAGTCAACCTGTATATGAGCCTATACACAATTTGCATTCAAATTCCACCTAAATTGGGAGGGATACCTCTAATACAAAGCCTCCTATATACTCTACTCAATAGATTTGTTTTTTTTTTTCGAAATTGGGCCAATATTCTTAAAAAAATTACCCTGTTACATTTTACATCAATTTGGCCACTTTTTTGTGGTTGATGAATTTTTCATGGTCGGCGTTATCTTTTACCTGTTATACTGTTCATAGTCAGATCAACGTGAAATAAATAAATAAAACATACTAACCGCTGAATACTAACCACCTAAAATTTTATTCAATAAATAAGAAGTGCTGTAAATATATGATATATGTGCTAGTAAATATATTACAGAAGAAGTATCCATAAATCTGAATATCTCATATACCACTCACTTCGACTTTTTCTATTGGGTTATGTTAAAAGATATCGAACAAACACATGATTAAACTAAAGCAGAAGATCATTGATGTCATTGCCCCCTTTGTTGAATGTAAGGAAACATGCCAAGAAATCGAGTACCATCTTTTGAGCAACTGATGGTGGCCACACACATATGTATTAAAATAAAAATTAAATTAAATTAAACGAGGCAAGAAAACTTTTAAATATATATGGCGCATTTTATAATAATTATCACTTAATTTGTTTTTCGGATTCCTTTGCATTTGAAATAAACTGAAATTGTAAAAGAGACGTTTTGGTCACTCTACATATAATAAGTAGATATAGACACAGGAATTAGAAAATAATGTCGAAAAAACACCGATATGAAACAGATAACACAACAATTGATCTTATATATTTTGTTTAACAGATTTTAATCCTATGATCCAAAAGGTACATTCGGATTATGATACTACATTAAAGGATATAACGAAAGTATCAGACGATTCATATAAAATGTATAAAAATAGGAGACATCATTACCAGACTACTATATCCCGGTATCAAATGGAGATAAAATACTACATTACGCTAGCTTTTTTACATGGCTGAGTATTATAAGAATCTAGTGTTATTACTACAAACATAGCTTTAGCAAAATAGTATAATAAAGCAGGCCGAATAGTGGAGAACCTAGACATTGTAGTTAAACATAAAAATAAATATAATAGAAGTTGTTTATCGGAAAACCATAAACATAAGGTGCCTTTTGAATAGAATTTTTAACAGTATGTACATATGCCACTATAATATACAATTAAATAATATTTTTAAAAAAGTTCGAAGTTGGAAAAATATTAATACTTACAATAGAAGTTCCAAAACATTTCTTCCATTAATGCATTTGCATTGGCAAACTATGTATTACTAAAAGATATAAAACAGCAATCCACTAAGAAACGTATATGAAGAACAGTTTGATATTAAAAACCAAACGAGTTCAATTAACGCAATGAAATCAAAAAAAAAAAAGAAGCGTCATATGATGCAATATTACACTCTCTAAAGCAACGCGGAATCTGCGCTATGACAGAAAAGAAACGAACAGCATTTGAGTCAGCCATCAAATATGCAAATTGCCTTCAAAAGAGGTGTTATTACTTTAAAAAAACTATAACCGCATGAGACGAAAAAAGCACCACATAATCTAGAGGGTAATAAGCAACACATTACGATATCGGCGAAACATTTTGGCCGGCTTTCAAAATATGCAAAATGCAATGTAGTGTGTGTGTGTGGGGGGGGATGAGGGTGGAAAGAAAAAGAAAGAAAGTGAAGGTTACGCAGACCAATGAGAAATGAGACGGCGGTGGAAAAGGAGTAACAAAAGAAAATGAAAAGCATCGTTTCTATTGTTCCGGACATAGCTCAAAAGCAGCAATCACCACAAGCATCTCGGATTATTTTATCGCCCCCTAACCATCCACCCCCACCCCCTTGCAAAAATATAAAGAAAGCGTTCCATCGGTAATTACGAATGTAAAAACACATCGGACAAGAGAAAGAGAGAGAGAAACAGTTACATAAAGAGAACGGAACTTCCAGAAAATTACACTTTTAATGGATGTGAAAACAGGTTCTAGGCCATAAAAGCCATAAGAGTGTTCCTTTTCGAATGCAAACGAGACATCAACCCTCCCCATGGCGCCAGATAAAAATAAACGCTTTGAAACAGGATAATAAAGAGATCTATTTAAATCAGCGGGATTATTCTTCTCGAAAGTACTTACAGCCTTGAACTTCTTCGAACAGTGAAATACCATCTTCCCGCCTTTCCCATCAAATTACACATGCAAAAAGAACTGGGAGAGAAAAAAAAAAAAAAAGAAGAATCGTTCGGACAGAATGACCGACGAGTTTTATACATCAAGGATTTTGAGGTTTCCTACAAACCCCAAGCTCTCTCCCCTCACTGCCTCCAAGTCTGTCTTTTGACGCTTTTTTTTTTTTTTTTCTTGCCTAGCATTTCTTTTTCGTCTAGCTAGAACAAAGGCAGTTAACCGCAACCTTTGAGCTAGAATCAAAAGAAGAATAGTTACTAACGGAAAACAGTTAAAGAGATCTATGAAACAAAACTTAAAAAAAATATATTATTTTTTCTCTTCCCTTACATTTTTCCAACCGGAAAATGGATGGAAAAAGCGGATTGAAGTGGATGGGAAAAAAACCAAGGATCCATGGATCCAAGTGGATGGAAAAAAACAAATTCAAAAGTTAATAGATGCAAATAGCACTAAAAATTGTAAAGACCATAAATAGATGAAAGACATTCAAAATTGTAATTCGATATAATTGGAAGTTGATAGAATTTTTATATATATATATTATTAAGTTGATAGGTATGGAAAATTCCGAAGAAAAAGAATTTGATTTACAGAAAATTACATACAAAAAATCTGTGCTACTGCAAGGTGGGGGAAAAAAGACACAAATTAAAGGAACTAATGTTTACTTGAGGCTGTCACTGACTAATTTTCTTAATTTAATAATAATTAGTAATATTAAATATTAATTGATACGATAAATTGCGAATAATAATAATTAATAGTTATTATCATTTATTACCATTACTCAGGAAATATTTCAATAAATTTAAAAACCACACAACATCACTATTGTTGTCGTATCCCTCATCAATAGACGGAAAGCGGGTAGCTTCTGTTGTGATGGAACACCGTAAGTATAAGTCTGACTTGACTCCATGTCGCTGGTGAAAGAGGGCAGTGCCTTCCGGGAGGACTTTTAAGGGGAACCACACCGCATGTGCGTATCGTATGGGGAGAAAACACGGAAAATTCCCACCAAGTAGTCCGACTCACGAGGCATGGTGCTGAACATCACCAACGCCATCGAGGCTTCTCGTATTTTGAAACAGTGTCTACCCAACAAAGCCGCCAGTGGATTGAAGTAATGCTCACCAATGGCGCACATTGCCACGAGTCAGGCCAACAGCATTGTAAAAATTAGAAATATATATATAACTCAAAGCACTAAACTGAAAAAAAAAAAAAAAATTGTATATATTTACTTCGTAACGGAATATTTTTTTCAATCGTAAAATCGATTTAAATGAGAAATTAGAAAAAAAACGAAGAATATCAATTATAACATGACACATTCATTTTATTAGCTTTGACTTGTGAAAAGGTTTATATATATATATATATATATATATATATATATATATATATATATATATATATATATATATATATAATTCTATTTAGTTGTAACATTCTTTCCATCGGCAGATGGCATCCACAAATAACCTTGAATGAAAAAATAGCACAGCAGCTGAAACCATACAATGCCATATTGTTGATACCACAACAAAAACCACAATGCATATTATAGAGTTCGTTGAAATTAAATCAGCTGTTCTACGCTCAAAAAGGTGCGCTTAAGTTGCGGTAAGGAACGCAAATCTTTATCAAAGATACCTCGTTAATATTCTGAACGTGCAGTTTCTAAACGTCGCAACTTAAACTAAGAAACGAAGCTATTATTTAAAAAATAATACATCAAATGATTTGACTGAATGCATGCATAATCCATAGCTACACTTGCATAATCAGAGATTTGCTGCAATTGATTGCAACTGCAATTGACTCATAGAATCTGAACTTGATTATCTACTAAAAAAAAGAACCAATTGGCATGAATGAAAACTAAATAACATCTATTTTTTTTAAAAACTAATAAAATTGAAAATCACAATTCTTTTATTATAACTCAGTGAAAAGAAAGAATATGAATGTAATGGGCAGTACATATGTATAAAGAAAAAATCTATTTCTGTACTTAATACTGTTTGATTTGAATTTTAAATAAAAAAATTAGTTTTTTTCCTCCTTGTATAAAAAAAAAAAAAATGGATTTCATAAAATTAAAGTAAATAATTTGTAATATTTTAAAGGGAAACCTTTTATTTATAAATTTCGCATTGATTTAATAAAAATATTCGGACATAACAAAGAAAAATTAACCTTTAAAAACTTTTTTTTTTTAATATTTGGAAATTAAAATTAGTTTTTCAAGTTAAAAATAAAAATATGTTTAAATCTTATGAATGAGTTTTTCTAAACAACTTATAGTCTTAATTTATTTAAAAATACATTTTTTTGCACATTGTAGTCAATTTGGATTTTTAATATTAATTTTCAGCTTGTTGTAGCACGAAATCAAACATTTCATGCCTGCTATTCAATATTTTTTTATATAACTTTTCAAAAATAATACAAAAAGTGCGAAAACTGAATTCAATGCAAATAATATTTTAAAAATAAATAACAAATAAATAAATTCAAACCCACAAAATAAATTTAATACCAAAAAATAGAGTCAGCGAAAATTCAAGTGAAAATGGAAAAGAAAGTAAAAAACAAAACGAAAATATTACTATGTATTTTGCGGACAGCTTATAAACGTCAGATCAGCAAATGCATCTTTTAGGTAGGGGAAAAATAAGTTTTAGAAAATCTCATTTTTAAGCACAGATGCAACAGCGCATAGCATCTAAAGAAAATCATTTCTCCTGCGCCGAAAACTGTTCTTCCGCAAAATAGAGTTTTCGGTCCACGAAAGAACAACGGGCAACGGTCTAAAATGTTCTATTCTATTTTATCCCTGACTCCCTGAAAGTGCAAAAGGAGATAGATAAATAAATGAATATGCCGCCCGTTTTTTCCTGAATAGGGATGCATTTGTTTTTGGGGGCAGGGGGTCGCATAAAAAGTTCGAATTTTCGAGACCACGCAAAAAGAGGAGAATAAACGACGTACTAGTTAAAACTTTATCTTATTTATCTTTGTATTCTACATAATATACCAGGAATAGTCCTAGATGAGCATGATATCATCATAAAATATTTAATTAATGGGGCCTGTTGGACAGATTTCGGGTTCAGTCCCTGGCAGTGCCATGGATGTTTGTAGTCGTTCGGAATCCACTTTTAAATCGTAGGTCCCGGTCTAACATGATCGTAGAGCGTTGCGGAGGTACTGTTACTCCGCGTCCGTAGCTTATCTTCAAGCTATACACACCTCCTGGGTAGTGCTAGTGAGGTAACGTCGGTGCAGCGCTTGCCTTAAGGCATCGAATACAATCGTCTAAGTGTTTGTCAGCTGCATTATAACAAAAAAATATTTAATTAATCTAATAATAGTTTTAGCACACATTCTAATATATGAAGAATAACATGAACAGGAAAGTTTTAGTTTAATAGATTAACTTGGTAACATGCACTAGAAATCTGTTAGACCAAGTTAACTCAACGCTTACAGATAAAAATATATCTACACTGAATAACTTCTTAGCGGTGGAAATGATTTTAAGCAATTACAGACATCGACTGGTAAAGGAAAAACTTAGTTTGTACACCACGCCAAATTACCGAGATTAAAGATTAATTTTTCTAGTTGCTAAAACTGTACATTGTAATGAATGTTAAAAAAGTAAAAAAGCAGAGCGCCTTCTAGCGGCGTTAAAATATACTTAAATCAATCAGCTACTAGATCTTGCCGATTTAAATATAGATTCCATTATTTTTATGTAATCTTCCATTTTGCAGCTTCGGCTTTTGTTGTATTAACGTAAAACTGCAGCTATTAGTATTGCATTTATATATAAATTTAATTTAGTCGACGCTGTTTTATTTATAACAATTACACAAAAATGGCACTCAACGTGGACAAAGCATATATGGCATTATTTTTATGTCATTTTCTGCTAACTCCACGAGATCTGAAGGCTGATTGAATTAAGTCGTCTCTAACGCTGCTAGAGGGCGCTCTTTTTCTTTTTAATATTCTTCACCAATTTCTCATAACGGTTACATAGCAGGTCTTTTATCAACATTTCGACAGATATTCTAATCCTTTTTTTCCCCCTATGATCTTTATTAAACAGCAGGTACTTTGTTTTAAAGTCAAAGATAATTCAATGGCTAGAACACATAGACAGAATGGACGATAGTCAGAAGCACAAAGAAGACCTTCAAAGGGAAGTGCCAAGGCCAAAAAAAAAGGAAAGACCAAAAAGAGATAGATTGATGAAATGGAAAAGGATCTGAAGAACTTAAAGATCACAAATTGGAAAACCAAAGCTCGAGACAGACGACTTAGGAGTCGTATTGTTAAGGAAGGCCATGGCCCAACATGGACTGTAGTGCCGGAAGTTAGTTAGTTAGTAGGGTACTTTGTATTCTGCATAATATACCACGTATAGTTCCAGATGAATAGAGGCCGGGATGGGAATGGAACAATTCCTTCAAGAAAGAATTCAGAAGTAACTTTTTGCATTTGCGTGAAGTATGAAAGGAGCTTGAACAGTTTAATAATGGACACTCTTACAGAAACGCTCACGGTAAGTTTTGATAATCTTAACCGAATTTTCCAATGGTCATTATTGCAATTCATGCCATCGGTAGGAACAGAATTTTCGACCGCTCATACTTAAGTTACAAATTACCCAGAGTGGCCGCCTTGGTCCAGTGGTAAAGTGAACACATTGAGCACACAAGGGAATGAATGAAATTTAATTCGCTGGCGCCATTGATTGCAGGTCACTGATTTCAGAAATGAGGAAACTCGACGATGATTGTGACAACGGTTGCAAAGCGTCTTGCATCAATGATTAAACTTGCCTGGTGTGAGTTTTCCGGTCTTATACTTAAATGCGAGACCTCTACCCCTGAAAAAAAGTCCTCCCAGAATGTAATATAATTCCCTCATTACCTCATTACCAAAATTAATTAAACAAATACTCACTCAACTGCAACATTAAATGTTCTTTAAATTATCAAAAAAAATGTTATAACATTATAATTTTCTTATTATCTCGCTCTCATAAATAAGTTTTTCGATTTTTTTATTTAAAAAAAATTTATTTATATATTATTATTATTATTTTATTTATAATTTTTAACTTCAAATTCTTTTATTTATAATAAAAGTAATTTTTATTCTGTTAAGCTGTATCTTCTAAGCTGCATGAGAAAATAGGGTTGGTAATAAAAATCAAAGTACCTACATACCTCTACAATCCAAATTCGGAGAAAGATAAGAATGCTGTCAACAAACTGTTTATTCTTTCATCTTGATTATCTTGTTTACATTCCGAAGGTTAGTAAACAAGACAACATTGTGAGAATGAACAATAATCAGTTACACGTTTTAATTTTCGAGTCCTGTGACCTTAATACCGAATATATACAGATAAGTCTCTTCAATAATTGATATATAACGAAATGAAATTATGTAACACCTATTAAAATACCATTAACCTTTAAATTTTCCCCAAAAAATGATTTAAATTTCACTTTTATTTAAAATAAAACAAGATTATCAAAATAAATACTTAATTTTTGAGTAATAAAGACAGTCGTAATTATTTCATAATTCACTGGAAGTATAAATTACACTTTATTTAAAATTATTACTCTCAATTTTCAGTAATTCTCTTCATAACTTGTTTATTTAATGAAATTTCTATGAAACAGAATTCCTTCGTTGTTGAAAAAATTATTATTTAAATTAAATTTATTTTTTAACAACATTTAGTGTTCAAACGGCAAAATAGTTAAATACACGAAATTTTAATTTTATTTCGTCTCATTAACATTTATCGCTAAAAAAATTGAATAAAATTTTATTAAAAATATAAGTGTTGCACTTTTAATTTTATGAGAACAACACTCTTCTCACTTTGTCTTAAAATCATTAATGGATAAAAATTCAGATTCACAATTCATAGCATTATTTTCCATTTAAAATAACTTGATGTAAACTAATGACGTTAATCAACTGAACTAGTCGTAACTGAAAACTATTTATTAATTAAATGTAAAAAAATATAAACAATTTTTCACCACTATATGGATTTCTTGAAAAATTAACTTTTTTAAAAAAATTTTATTACTTTTGGCATTTTAGTACAGAGATATTTACAGTTATTCAGAAATACTGAAAGCCAATTTTGAAATGATATAAAAACGTATTCAAAAAATATTTCCTGAATAACTATAAAATAAAAAATAAAAACAAACTATAAAATAAAATGTCAAAGGTAAATAATAAACAATTATGCGATTGTTATTAAGGGAAAGAAAAGAAATTCATAATTTAAATTTAAATTTTTTTTAATTTTAATTTTTCTGAAATAATCATTTCAGAAATGTTATATAATTATAGTAAAAAAATTTTTCTAACTCCACGGCATGTTGTCCATGTTGGTCTTTATACATGTTGTCCACGTTGGCCATTATAGTCCATGTTGGGGCATGGGCATCTGCCTACTGGCAGATTCCAACGCAGGAGATATTTTCATTTTATGGGGTAGGATTGTAAGCCCAACGCTCTATAGTCATATTAGACCGGACCTAAGGTTTAAAGTGAATTCCGAACCACCACAAGCATTCGTGGCAATGCCGGGACTCGAACCCGAAACCTTTGGCACCGAGTGCTGGTTATTCGGCCGTCAAGCCCCCAATAAAATTACTAATTGATAGTAAAAAAATAAACTGAATAAAATAAAATAAATTAAAAAAATATTTATAATAATAATAATAAATTGAATTATAATTCTATTAAAGAGTTATGCATAATACGAAATCGGAACATATTTAACAAAAAATATATGATTCCTTCCAAAGTGTAAATCAAATTAAGTTTAAAATGAAAGTTTTAAGTTTTTCTGGCAAGTTTTAAATGAAAATAGTTAATTATTGCCATAACATAATATATTTTAAAATGCAATATTCTTTACAAAAAAATTTTCAAATTTTCGGTTTTTATCTACAACAATTTGTCAAACAAATGCTATTTAAAAATTACTAATTAAGCACATAAAAAGTTAATTTCGTATACACATAAACAAAGTTATAACAGTCAACATTATAACAATACATATAATAATCTATGTATAATTGGTTAACATATCCATTAACCTCACAGATGAACTTTATTCAAATAAAAAGTCCGTATAAAAATCCGGGAAAAACTTGCATGGAATAAATTCCGGGCAATTGTTGCATGTCCATATTTTTTTCTCTCACTCTTTATTCGGTTTCCATTCTGTCTATCTGCATTTGTTTACCTACTTCTCTTACAGTCGAGAGAGATTGTGATGATCGATTTCTACACTCTTTTGAAATGTAAACTCGCTGTATTTCCCCCTTTCCCCGATTGCTTTCCTGTCAAGTAGGGATTTTCCCCCCTAAAAATGTATGTTGACAGCGAATAAAACATATTTTTAACCTCGTCTAGCTGGGGGGATGGGGGTGTTAAACTTCTTTCACTCCTTTTTTGGGAGAAAACTTTAGGAAAATGCAGAGAAGTGCCGTTTTATTCGATTTATGTACTTATTCCAAGCGGTTGCAGAAATCTTTTGCCTGAAGCATTGAAAAATCTCTTGTGAAATAAACATTTTATGAAAATGCCTTCCTCAAATGTGAAGCATTTTTCCTCACTTCCTTTTTTTTCTTTTTTTTTCTTTTTTATATTCAAAAATATTTTTTTCTTTTAAATCAAATTTATAATTTATCTTCAGTATCATATTGTGTATTCGTATCTTTTAAAGAATTTTCATTAAAGATATTATTAAAATTGTTTTCTGAAATATTATGAAAAATAAATTAATTTCTGAAATAATCAAAACTATTATCTCGACACCTGGAAATTGAAATGTCAAATTATTTCCGATTGAATAAATTACAATAATTTTGTAAAAAAAAAGAATTGATTTAATTATTAATTAAAGTTTAATAAATTAAAAATGCTAAATCAATCATTTCTCTATTGTTTAAAAATTATTTTTGACATCCAAACATACTAAATTAGTGAATAGATCCAATTAGTAACATAACTGAATTATAGGAATGCATAGGACATTTGCATGTCAACATTTGGTTGTTGTTGTTATCGTGTCCATGGATTTAAAATATAATAATCAATGTTAGATCAAGTCAAAAGTCTTCTCGATTAGCGCCGCTTCACTATACAGGACTTCTCTTAAGTTGGCACCATACCCAATTGCAAAACATGGGGTGTAAGTGCTGGGCACTCTAGAATGTGCTTAGGTGTTAGGAAAGCGTTGCGGCAATTTCTGCAGGGGATGTATTCCCTGGTCTTGTCTTGGAGGATTTTCATCCCTCTGTAATGATTAGTTCTGAGTCTGCTAATGACTGATGTCAGCTTCCTAGGGCAGTCCACATTTGGGTATTAATGAATTTCATACGAATTTTAAATATTCTAGGTGTAATTTTTCCACATTAGATAAGAGAAAAGCCCCCATGCAGCCAATGCCAATATAACGAAGCATTTGCCAAAACATTGCCTATCTATCATTCGAAATACTAAGTTTAAAAGAGAATCGAGCCTTCACAAAATGAGTACGATCTACCAAATGAGTACTTCCATAGCAATTTTAATTGCTCATAATTTGAATTTAATGATAAAAATTTCAGCTTCGATAAAAAGAAACCAAGTAATTAAAAAATAATAATACATGAAATCAAATTAAAACAGGGTTAAAATAATTGAAACTCTATTCGTGAACAGTGGTAAAGCATACAGAAGAGTAAAGGTGGAATGGACTGGAGATAAACTTTGCAGCCATTGCATTCAGAAAAGAGAAGATTCAAAGGAGATGAGCTAAAAGTCCACAAGTATCTCGTATCCATAGCCAAACTACTTAGTGGGAACTTTCCAAGTTTTCTCCAAGACAACATGCAAATGTGGGAGCAATTACCACCGGATGGCCTCACATTATCCACTCATCGGTGTCACCATTATATAATGTTCAACAAAATTAGAAGCAGTAATATTTTTTTAACACATCAGTAGGGAAGCACAGACAAGTGAAGGCAATATGTCTACAATATATATAAACATATTACACACACACACACCAAAGCACACACTTATATATTGTTATAAATAAAAAAAAAAAGTAAACAATATAACCAGTTGCAAAATTGATGAGTCAAATGATTTTCATTCATAGGGTTTTTTTTTTTTTTTTTAAAATATATATATTCACGGCCAAAAATGATTTTTTTAATTAAATACGTACAATCTTCTCGTACACCACATGAGGCTTACAAGAGTAAGTAGTTATAACTAAATTCTTAAACTCACACAGGAGACATAAGAAGAAATGAAAAAAAATAATAATAATAAGATTATAAATAAAGTAATAATTATAAATAAATAAAGTAAAATAAAGTAAGAAGAAAAAGAATAAAGATAATAGAAGTAAATATATAATTAACATAAAAAAAATTCAGAGGATAAAAAATAAAAAAAATACTATCTTCACAATGTACAAAAAAAAAATAGTTTCTACAAACGCCATAATCACAACAGGCCAATGTTTCTTTAGAATCTGTAAATTTTGCTTAAGGATTTTTCTAATGATTTTAAACATGAGTACTCTTAACAGCGGCATGTACCACATTTCGCAGCTCTCCAACAACACAACTGCACGAATTAACAAAATGAGTTTGGCAAATGAGGACCAAAATGAGATGGAAAAGTATTCACCAAAATTACAATGATCTGATAAAAATCGAATCATTCTGAAATCAAAAAAGCGGTTTACATTTCAATCTTTTCTTCACAGAAGGAATACATTTCTTCATGTGGTTTTGCCTTTGAAGATGAGGTACACTTTCCCTCCAGTTTACTGACCTTTATTTGGTAGCAGATGTTCCACCAGTGGCATTTGGAATGCCAACCCCTAAGCTAATTAATCCAAGCTTAAGAGCATTTATTCCTAAGAAGTCGGTCTTGACTGATTGATTTGATGTAGAACGGAGCACCTTGGCTGCGCGAGCAGCCGCTAACTTCTGTCTTGAGTTAGGAGAAAAAAATAAAAATCTCCAAAACTAAAATGTGTTCGTGCACATAGGAAAAGCACGTATTATTTCAATTTCTTTTAAAAGTTCTTATAACGGAGAGAATTTTTAATAATTATTTTGTGTTTACTGTATATATTTTGAAAAGAGGAATGAGAAGAAAGAGTGGCCCACAGGAGAATTGGTTATTCTATTTACTGTATACTCATACATTCTTTTTTAAGAAACAATGACGTGTATTGTCGGCAAATCCTTTAAGTCGGTAACTTATTTTTCTTTGAGCTATAGAGGTAATTAGTTTCAAATGATCGAGTTCTAAAGGTTGTAAAATCAAATCTTGCTAATGTTCGAGATACAGAGGTCCAACTTTTTTTTTTTCGAGTTACGGAGGGAAAATATATACCAAAATGGCTTGTGATGATTGACTCGTTATTTCGACATATAGAAGGTTGGAATTTCGAGTAACGGAGATTTTGGGGCTGGAAGGGAAGGGAACAAGACTTTTTTCGAGTTTTGGAGGTTTTCGACTTATCGAGGTTCGACTTAAAGAGGTTCTACTATATAATCTTTGTATTATAATCATCTTTATATTATAATAAGATATATTACAATCTATAAAAAAATGGATAATTTTTTTATACTATAATTCAATACTCTTTTTTTGTGCTGCATTTTGCTGGTGCACAAAATCCTTTTCCCAAAACCTTCAAAAGGACAATCTACTGCATCCTGTGCGGATGGATGAAAAGCCAATCTACAACAAGAAAAGGCGACATTCAATTCGCGTGCAACAAAATGATCGATGCTTATTTGTTGCAGAGTCAAAAGATCGAAGATCGATTGGTTTGATAAGGGGGGAATTTATATGGAAATCTCCCGGAAAACTATCAGATCGCTCCTCTTTAATGCGCCTTAATTGTCGCCAATGATACACCCGGGTGTTTGTTTTCCTTCCAGGCAAAAAGTGAGAGCGTGCATATTGATAAGAAACGACTATTGTATGCTAATGCTGCAAACGTGTAATAATGTTATCAATAGGGTTCCAGCAATTTCATTGCAACACAGAGGAAAAGTGGCGATGATTTTATTGTGAAAGGAGGCAATGCATAAATCACCTCATTTTGATTTTTACACGCAGTGTTTAAGATAAGAGGCATTAGAGTAAGCATTTTCTGAATATTATTTTCTCGTTTTGTACATCATATTATCTGAACAAAGTTGACCAAGATTTTTCTAGAGGTGTAAACGCATGAGTGGATCGAAATTGGTATTCATTCAATTCCTTCTATTAGCTCACACTCTCCCTATATATATCTTGTTCAAATATTAATTCATTAATTAAATTAAATTAATTAATTTCATTTTTTTTTTTTTTTTTTTTTAGATTTAAGTTGTATATATCTACCAAAAGATGGCGCCAGATAAACTTAAAAAATGAATGAAAATTATTTATAAAGGACTTTCTGCAATAGAGTGAAAAAAAAAAAGTAGGAATTGATGTAAATTTTTTTTTTTTTTTTATTACTTGTTTGTTTCGAAGATAAAACGAAAGCCAATAAGGATTGGCGTTGTGGGTGATATGTAAATGCAATGGATGTCATTCAACAGCGTGAGAAAATAATTAATGTTGGGGATTATTAAGTGATTTTAATTAATATTAGGGAACGGATTGGCGTGAGATATTATATATTGTTGTGATTTCTACTACAAACATATAAAGATGGTCATCACTCATTATTTTTAGGAGAATAGGCTTAGTTGCTGTTTTATAACTACTGCTATTACTACAGAGTATTTATTTATGATATTAACTAACGAATTCACTAAAATAACCTATTACAAATAAATTCAATTTTGTCTTTCATTAAGGAAAAATCACTTTTTTTCCGCCTTCTTTCATCGTTTAACCTTAATTATCGTTCCTCTGGGGATACAAATGAATTGAAATTTACTTTTAACAAAATTGGATAAATGACCGAGAAAAATAAAACAACAGAAGTAAAAGAACAATTTTAATCAAATGAAAAAAAAATATGTAAAATATGTTCTTTAATTTCCTCCACGTGCGACTAAGGAAAGAAAATGAATGGCCATAATATTACGCGAGCTTAGATGACAACATTTAATTTCCAAAATTTGTACAATCTTATGTTTGAATTGATTGGTAGCTCTACGGTCATTTTTGAACACCTTCGGCTAATTAGACTGGGACCTACAGTTTAACGTGGATTTTGAATCACTCACAAACATCCATGCCACCGCCAGGATTCGAATCTGAAGCATGTGGTACCAAAGGTCTCGTTAGCCAATTGGCCATCAGGACGCTGTAAAAACTTAGGAGATTCGTTTTTTATTTTAACAAAAACAACGATGAATAAATAAATTTAAATAAAAAACGAAAAATAATTTTTTTTTCCCCATTGGAAGTGTCAGTTAAAATTTACTGCGAAAGTAACTGGAGAGCTTCAAAAATAGAGAAAACAAAATTTACAGTTTGCTCAAAAAATTAAATTAGAAACTCGTAGGCTGTGGATGATAATTTTACGAGAAAGGATAATATGCGACGTACATTGTATGCTAATGTTAGAATTATTTGATGAACAGAGTGACAAATGTAGTTTCCTTAAAACCTAATTAATAAATGTTTAGAAAACTCACACACGATGTCCCAATCGCCCTTATCTCTCAAAGTAGTGACCGCAACACAGACCATTACAGGATTGAAACCCATGCTCTCGAGCACGTTAAGTGATTACCCACTGGGTCACAAATCGAATTAAAAATCGGATCGGATTCGGGGGAAATTATTCTGAATAATAATTTGTAAATAAAAATAATTCAAAAAGTAAAATATAAATGAATCTCTTTAAAATAGAACTTTTAAAAAATCAAAAATATATATATAAAAAAAAAACCCCATAGTATCTTATAAACTTCAAAAATTTACCATTTTGATTTGGAGACAAAAAACGATCACCACAATTGCTTTGTGGAGTATTACTGTGCCCTTTTCCGGCAAAATTCTAAAATTCTCCGCTTCCATTCCCAAGAAAACGTATAATAAGAAAAAAAAAAAAAAAAAATTTTTCTTGATAATAAAAAGACGTGGGAAGAAAATAAGAAAACATTGCCCATGTTGAATATTTCCTGCAACTGCAACCTTTACACTAAAAAGTATACAATTTTAAACCAAATTAACAAAAAAAGCAAATTGGAAAGAGATTAATAAAAAATTAATTAGAAATAATCAATAAAAAATTACGAATGGAAAATAAAATACTAAAATTTTGAGTGTTTTTGAGTTAAATGGTTCATTCTCCAACAGCAATTTGTTTCCAACAAACGACGCCTTCCTCGTCAATACAGAACTCTTCAGAATGAATTACACATTCAACGACGCAACTAATTCTCTGCCGAAAGAACAATTGCTGTTACATCTTCCACAGTAGAGTTCCCCCCCAAAAAAAAAAAAAAAAAAAAAAAAAAAAAAAAAGCCCCGACAACGAGGATCTAAACGTCCCATCACGTGACCCACAGACATTAGCAACGAGAGGAAGAAAAAAAAAAAAAAGAGAAAGCCCCACGGTTGATATGCATGCGTGTCGGGGAAGAAGATGCAACAGCGGTGACTTTCGGACATACTACTATTGCGACATCATAATCATGAATACTCTATTGATTGACTGGATCTCCGGGCCCCACGCAAACCTCTTGCAAGAACTCTTGGCTAATGGACTCGAGCACTTTCACTTTTCTTGCATTTTCTCTGGACGTCCACTTACGAAGGAGCCGGCGGTCACGGCAAAAACGCACGCTAAGGTGGGTCTGGGAGGAAATTTTAATAGCCAAGTGCACTTTGGCAATAGTGTCCATTTTCACATACTGTTGTTCTCGGCATTATGTGAGACAACTCGTTTTAAAACACGTGTAGCAGATGGTCATGACTTAAAACAATGCGTTCACTCCTTAATATTAATTTATTTACATTACGATTAATTTGAGATTGACTTCCAAATTTCTTAGAAATTAAGTGTCTTTCAATCACAAACTCAAAAACCAATTTGATATTATATTGCCTCTATTTTTTTTATTTATAATTTTAATAACTAACTAACTCCCTGGCACAACAACCCATGGTGGTCCAAAGCCATCTGCCTACTGGAAGATTTCGAGACAGGAAAAACAACCCTATACTGTAAACAGTTACAGTATAGGGTTGTCAAGCTTAAGCCCAATGCTCTACAGTCATATTAGACCGGAACCTGGCAAAACAGCCCATGGTAGGCCAAGGCCATTTGCCTACTGGCAGATTTCGAGACCGGAGATGGTTTCTTTTACAGTATAGGGTTGTCAAGCCTAAGCCTATGTTTAATGTTCTACAGTCCTATTAGATCGGGACCTACGATTTAAAGTGGATTATACCACTAATACTTTTGATAATTTAGAAATTGCAAGGATTTATTAAACCTCTAATAATGTGTTTACTTTTTGAGAACATTCATGAGTTTTATAGGAATGAAATTATATATTTATCCGTAGTCCCTTACTTGAAATTCTTCGTGCTCCATCAAAATAGAAGCTGCCCCCCCTCCCCCTCCCTCCCTTTCCTCATTCCATGTGACCACAAGGGGTCTTCGACTTGGTCTAGATGTTGCTGTCTATCAAGTGGGATAAGAAAAAAAAAAAAAAAAAAAAACACAATGAATCAAATACATCATATCTAAATCATATTTGATCAAATTATCATATTTGATTCATTATCAAACAAATAATGAATCAAATATTTGTTGAAACAAAAGAGAGAGAATGACATTATTTGTATGATATACCACACAAAATTGAGATCATCATCATTGCTACTATTTTCACATAGTAAATAAATATTTTACTTCATAAAGCACAATCTGCGATTAGGCCTTTTTAAAAATATTATATTGCGTCTTTTGTAATTCTTATAAAATATTTCACCTAATCAAGTTTAGAAATCCGTGTTTCAAACTGTAACTAAACTTCGTTCATTTTACTCCAGAAATTTTATAGCTTTTCTGATGGCACGAATTGCTAACTTCAAATTTCTATGCAAGGCCATTATTACTTTAATGATTATTAAAATCCAACGACCAACATAATCAAATCCTCAATAACATCATCGATGATTAATCCTCAACCACTAATAATAACGACGGACATAAAAAGTAATTTTTTTTTTTTTTACTCAATATAGTAGGTCGTTATACACACTAAATATTAATCGATCAATGTGTTTTCCTTAGATTGCCCCTTAATGCACGAGATTTAGAAACCAGGATATTACACTACATTTATTGCCGCGCATAAAATATCGGCGTTTACTTCAATTAGACAAGATCCACGTCATTACAAGGAGCCTTCCTTCCGATACAACACTACATGCCAGTAATATTAAACGGAGAATAAAAACCACAACCATGGCGGCAGAGGGACATCCGGTCATGGAAGTATTCATGACGCGCATGTAAATTTATTCTCCTTTACAGTTTTCGAACAGCTGCAAAATGATTGGGGAGAGAAAAAAGTCGTTCAGTGAATAACCCGATAAAGAAATGTCATGATTTTATCAGAAGGTAAGAATGCCTTTGTAAGATAATTACAGTATTTGGTTAAAAGCCTAGCATTAATGCACACATTTATAAGATTAAACATGATTGTTCTAATCGAATCTTTCACGATTTACAGGTTTTGTTTTTTGTAATTCACCACTCTTATAACATTCAACAATCGGATGCAACGTTCTGAGAATATAAATCAAGAATTAGCAATTATTCTTTTTGATTTCAAACGAATATTTTTCGTTTATAAAATGGGGGGGGGGAGTATATTCCAGAAAATAGTAAAAAATATTCCAATATATTGCTGGTGGAAAATTCCAAAATTTTTATTAATTGAAAAATTTAGAATTATTAATTTTTTTTCTTAATATGTCAATCAAAAATTATGCTAACTTAATTAAGTTGTTAAAATTGCTTTAAATCTCGTCAGTCTCCAATTAATTAGTTTCAACGATTTGAAAAAAAAGTGACAATTTAAATTGAAATCTTCTTAGTGCTTTTATAAGTAAAAAACTTTTACAATAAAAACGGTTATTTATTTTTTTTATCCATTGCAATCATAAATCAATATGAGAGAGAAAAAAATACCGTCTATAACGTTTAAATAAGGTCTGTAACACTGTTAACATTTCCCAAATTAACCATTAGTTAATTAAAAAAACAAATTAATATTTATAATTACAAATTATAAGTTAAATATCAATATTGAATATTGTTTGAGATAAATTTTTTTGAAAGAGCTTTTATTTCATTAGATTTTAATTTTTCAATTTGGCTAAAATTCTCAGTGTGAAATGATTCTTCTTTTTTAATTAATTCATTGTGGAAATTTATATATATATATATATATATATATGAGAAGAATCATGAACATTAGAAACAAATGTATAGACCCCAAAACTTAATTATTTCTAATTCAATCTTGTGAAAAGGGCAGTAAACAGAGTTAATTATGATAGGCCCAAGTTATGCAACAATTATTTTTGAGCGGACACATATTAAAAGTTAATTACAAAAACAAGCAATATAAAAAAAAAAAAAATAAAGTCAATTCCTACTTTTATTTCACTTTATTGCAGAAATTCCTTTATAAATAATTTTCATTCATTTTTTTAAGTTTATCTGGCGCCATCTATCGGTAGATACATGCAACTTACATCTAAAAAAATTTTTAATTAATTAATTAAATTTAATTACTGAATTAATATTTGAAAAAATGTAGTATCATCGAGTGTCATCTACTATAAGTTAAAAAAATGTATTTGAACTTGAGTAGGTGAATACAAAGTATTTTATGAAACGAAAATGTGAACAAGATATGTATAGGGGAGAGTGTGAGCTTATAGAAGGAATTAAATAAAAAGAAAGGTGTGACGTTCACCTACACAAGAAACTCCTTAGCCACTTTTGAAAGAGAGAGTTCAGTTAATATAAAGGGGGCACTGCTGAAGCCATCCAGGTGTTGCCAGATATAAGAAAGAAATGATTACAATCCTAACTATTTTACAATTTTCACAATTATTGTTTATGCAAATTTGTAAACTATTTATATAAAAATATTCTTCTTTTTTAACAAGATATAATGAAACTACCTTTCTCGAAATGACCGTGATTTTTAATTAGGTGAAAGACTACAGATTAAAGTATTCTTTTTAGTTTATCTAATCATAATTTAACTTTACTTTGAAAAAGATGGTTTCCAGTTTTTTAAAAAAGGACTAATTCAATGGGATATCTACAAAGTATTTTCTGATAAGTGTAATTTTTAAATTTTTTTTCACTATTCTGTGTTACTTAACACACTAGAAAAATGTATACATTTATAATTTGAAAAATAAAAAAAAATTTCAGTGTAACAATATAAATTATTAATTAGTAGATATAAAATCAGTTGTATTAATGCCATACTCTTTTGAAGGATCAAGGAATATTTTTTTTTATTCTTTTGGTTCGTTCTATTAAGCTCCTAATAACTTACACGTGCACAAATAAAAAATAAATAAAGATAAATGATTGCAAATTTTCTTTTTTAGTGAAATATGTTAGTGTTATAATTATTATCCAGCATGCAGGATAAATACTTTTTAAAGATATACGAAACGCATTTTTTCCTCATACATTAGAATTGAAGATTATGACATATTTCAAAAAGTATACAACAATTAACATTTTTAAAAAATCTCAATTTTTTTTCCTTGTTTTAGAAAATAACACATAAACACGGCATAAAAAATAGAATTTCCAAGAAGAGTAATGCTTAAAAGCATTAATTAAATCAATAAGAGTTCTTCTATAAAATTTTTCCTTTTCACTACATAAATAAATAATAAATAAAAAAAGCCTATAAAAAACGAACTTGAAAGAAGTCAAAAACCTCAATGTATTTAAGGTCATACGGAACGGATAATTCCAATCTAATCTCACTTTTTCCCTGAAAATAAATAAAAAAATCAAATACATATAAAAGAACGACTTGCTTGTTTACAATAATTGTTTTGGGGTCGATATGGAAATCCTTGAAAACACGGCAATCTAAACAGGTCTGTTATCAAATGATGAGTGTACGAACATAATGATGGACACAGCAGAAGGTCCTTTCGTAATTCATGCCTCATTTGTTATCAAATTAAGATACTCAATGGAAGGCAGCTTCCTCTTAAAGCCTTCAGTCACACACAAAAGGTCGGCCATCAACCCAGCCCAGATTCAAGGGTACGCACAGGGAAGCACAAATAGAAAAGGAAAATAAATAATAAAATGCGTGTGAAGAAGCGTCATTTTCTGAACAAAATCTGATTACCGAATCATGGATGGAGAGGAATTTCCATTCAAAATATTTTATGGCCAGTTAAAAATATTTCCTAAACATTTAAACACACAGCAAGTTAATTGGAGCAAATTCGTTTAAAAGAATTGACTGTTCAGTAATTTATATTATATTCATTATAAGAATTTACTGATGTTTATTAATTTACATAAACGTGCCGCTCATTGTACTATTTTTGAAATTGTTCTGGAGTACTTTTCTGCAAAGGAAAAAAAAAAATAAGAAGAAGAATTTATGAACCAAATTCAAAATATTTTAAGTTCCGTATCTAATTAATTTCATCAGAAATCCAATACTTTCATAAACAACTCTTCAATTATTTATAATTAAATTTTTTTATTTCACACAACGCAGTAGAACAGCTTCAAAATCAGAGCAATGAGTGACACATTTTGAATTGTACTAATTTACTTACATAAAAAATATTAAACAGACATTCGCTACTTAATATTAAATGAATAATTTATACTTATCTATGAAAATTAATAAGTAAGTTTTTCTCAAAAAACTACCAAATCTACTTAATATTTATTTAAGAATTGCTTTTGAATATTCAATATTTAAATACATGACGATAGAGTCATTAAAAAATTAATAAAGATACAGGGAATTAAGTTTTTTGTAATCATATCAAAAATATGATATTGGTGACACACATAAATGAAAACCTTTATCTAAGAAAATTCAGTACTTCATTCTGATTCTGAGATAATTTACAAAGAATTTCACAAAGCACAAGATGATGCTTTTGAGATTGTTTACCTCTTATTATTTGTGAAAATGAATTATTAAAAAAAAAAATAAATAAAATAAAATAAATTAGGAATTAAGATATATGTTCATAATGAAAACTTCTCGTTATGAAAAGATTTTTTGCTTTTAAAAAAATATTTTCAAACATTTATTACTACTTATAATGATGAGATAACAAAAAATATTTTACAAATATTTTAAGATATATAGGTAGATATTGCATCAAACAAACAGAACTCAGGATAAAAATCCACTATCATTAAAAACTATCCTAAAATCGACAAATCTATCCTAGAGTATCACTAAAATCGACCCTATCAACAAAAATGTTATCAAAATATATTTATATATCGTTTCTGACGAAAAGTAACATTTATAACTTTCAACACATCTTATAAAGGTATATAAAATGTATAAACAATAAATTAAAAAATAAAAAACATCGATATATACTTTTTCATTTTAAATAAACTCCGCGTGCTTACGTATCTATAAAATATTTTCCAATTTCAACTAATTATTCCATATATATATCTTACAAAATGTTTCATTTTAATTTAAATATAATGAATTCCTTTTGTTATAAAAGATGTTTTTAAATATTAATTTTTTGTCTTATGAATCAACTAGTAAAACATACTAACACATTAGTAAAATAAAAAAATAAAAATTAAGGTAGAGTTTAATGATAGTAAAAAGACATAACAAAACAAATATTATTATTATTATAACAATTTTCAATCCTTTAAAAGAATAGTTTTTAAGATCAAAAAATTTATTACTGGCGAATTTCGTTAAGTTTCTATGTAGTGATTTGAGTGCCATTCTTTTTTAATTTTTTTATGTTTTATTATTTCGAAAATATGTTTACAAAGATATTTTCAAAGCACAAGATGGCGCCACAAAACCATGAAATATGAAAAAACTTGCTAGCAATTTGCTTAAAAGTTTGTGCCGAAGTTGGATAAATTTATGCAGTTATACTTTACATTATTTATTATAAATAGTTTTCGTAATAAATAAATAAAAATGTGAATATATTCACTAATTTCACTCATATTGAGAATATGGCAGGAAAATAAAGCAAAGGAGCCCAAATTAAGAGGTGCGATTATATAGTTGGATTAAATACCATTAAATTAATAATACATTAATAAAGGAGATCTCAAGAGAATTTTCTTTAAATAACAACAACAACAACAACAACAACAACAATAACAAAAAAAAACCATAACGTTTTTAAAAGTACTTTTTCAATCAATTTAATCTAAGAAATCAAAAACTACCGATAACAATTTGATTGAAATAAATATCATGACAAAAAAAATTTTACGTTGATATACAATTTTTCTGATTTTAAAAGTAAATTAGCGAAAAGTAAAATTGTTATTCAAATTCAATGAAGTTAAACAAAACGTAGAAAAATATTGCATATTATTACTTTGCATATTAAAATATTAAATATTACATTATTTCATCAATGTGAGTTCTTTGTACAAAAATAATATAGATTGCTAGAAAATTAAAAGTTAAATAATTATCATCCCGGAAAAATTAACAGTTGTTAAATAGTTTCGGAAATTGAACGAAAACAGAAAATTCGACACATTTTTAAATTCATTACATAAATAGAGAATATAATGATATTATTTGAAAGTTTAAGATTTTTTTTGATAGTAGTAACTAAATTTTTTAAATTAGAACACCTTTAAATTTTAAAAATGGATGTAATATAGAAAAGCATTTGTGCACGAGATGGCGCCACACTCAGGAGCTGCATTTACAGTGGACTTAAATGTAATAAAATTCTATTTTGTTTCAACTTTTATGTTAACAAAAGACACAAAGACAATAAAAACGGATTAATTGTTTTTCATAAATAATTTCACTTTAATAAAGATATTTTTAAAGAGAAATTAAGTGTAAATACGTCACATGAAATAAATGTCAGTAAAGTGGTCAAAAATAATATTATATATCATTTTGAAAATATTGAATCATTATGAATAATTAAAAGTTTTTATCTTCATAAAATAAAGAAAATTATGACAATTGATTAATAACTTCTCAATGGATTGATATGCAAATCAATGAATAAATTTATTCAATCAAACACACAGAGAATTCTTAATTTATTCATTGTAGTCTATATCAATTTAATCTTAATTGAAATTAAAATTTAAAAAATATTTCTGTATTTTAATTCTTCTATTTTTTTTTTTTTTAATTGAAAAGAATTCTTTTCAATAAAAAAAATAAAATAAATAAAAAGTAAAACATAACAATAATTTTTTTTTCTTACAGTAACTTTTTTTTTTTTTTCTTTTCGTTAGGATCTTTAATCAAATACACGCATTCTGGTTTCAACTTATGCTTAAAAAAAATATTCTACGGGTTTAAATAAATAATATTTGTTTTAAAAAATTTTTGTCATAATTAAAACGAAAAATTAAATCATAAAAATGGCAAATATCCATTTCATATGGATATATCCAAGTAAATAAAGCATAATAAATAAAAAAATTACATTGATGTATCAATACCGTGAAAATAAATATATACAAAAAAAAGATTTACAATAAATTTTTTTATATTTCCGGTATCTAAACAACCGAAGAAAAATCATTTTGCATTAATTATTGAAATAAAAGGTAATAATGACACATAAGTAGGTAATAGACACTTCAGATAGGATATCTAAACAGAAATTTCCTGGATTTATCTGATACGATGCGTAAAAATGCATAGTAATAATAAAATAATAATAATAATAATAATAACCTCCCTTCTCTTCAATCGGTACATGGCATAGAAAATTATATTCCCAACGTAAATAAAATAATTAATAATAATAATAATGTTTTAAAACACAGTTTTTTTTTAAATATTAGAATAAAAAAATTAAAGACTATACAAAAAAAAAATAAATAAATAAAAAAAAATATACAACGTAAATAATAATGTATGAGAGTTAGGAAAAACAACAAATAATCAGTAATATAAGTTACTAATTAAAAAAAAAAAAAAAAAAAACTTGTTCCATTTTTTAATTATTTTTTAAAGTGTACGTTGTTTAAAAAAATATGGAATTCCCAAGTAAGTGCTTATCTTTTATAATCTGTTTCATTCACCGTTCGTATTATCAGAAATGACGAGTTTATACATAAATATCTGCATAATTCTCAGTATCCAATAGTGAAGGACGGACACGGACATTGATTAGTCTACTCAGGGAAGGAGGTGGGGGAGCAGCTTCCAGTTGTGATGGAGCACCCGTAGGTAGATGTCTGATTTCGTGTTGCTGAAGGGGAGGGTGGTGCTTTCCGTGAGCCCTTTGGGGAAAACTATTCCGCATTGTATATCGTATGGAAGAAAAACCGGAAAGCTCCCACTAAGTAGTCGACTAGCAAAAGCAGAGGCTGAACATCACAACAAGTCATCGAGTCTCCTCGTTTTTCAAACAATAATGTCTACAACAATGCCGCCAGTGGATTGAACCTCAGCCAGTATATACTCACCAGCGGCGCGCGTCACCACTGAAACACGAGTCGTATATATATATATATATATATATATATATATATATATATATATATATATATATATATATATATATGTGTGTGTGTAAAGAAAGAAAGACTCATACTATACATGTTAAAAATGACGAAGAAAATATTATTTTGTAGTTTCTAGTTAAAGAGAAAATGACGAGGCAGCAGAAATAATTTAGTTATTGATCTTTAGATCCAACGGCGAAATGAAATGGAACCGATCATTATGAGTGAACAACAGACTACACCTGAAACGAAAATATTCTAAAAACACACAGCGTTTTTAAATTTTTTTTTTTTTCTGATGAAAGTATCATGTACACAAACATAATACACACACGACACTATGATATTTCAATCTAACACATAAATTTGAAATTTTGTTTGTTCTTAAAGCAAATTTACAATTTTCGACTTAGAGATTTAAATTTTGATATTGCATTTTACATAGGTCATGACCTACGTAAAAACGTGAGACTATTTTATAACTTGGAGATTTCCCTGACCTGATTTTCAAATTTCCTCAACATAATAGGACAATTAATTCGCTTCTTTTATAAATGATTTTCATTTTCGTATGTTAGATAGATCCTTAAGTTCAATGGTATTTTTAGTTTTCTTCTACGACCAGTAAAAAAAGATATAAAAGATGGGTTAAACTTTGGAGACAAAAAAAAAATTCCAATGTACCTTATGGTTTACATTATTTACACTAATCTTCTTGGCGTAAAAACTTAAAATATATGTATCCACATAGCGATTGTCTGAAATTTTAATATAAGTTTTTTTTTTTTTTTTATTTGATGCTCAAAATTTCTTTTTGATTGCAAAATATTAATCAAAATAAATCCATTTTCAGGAGTATTAAATTTAGTCATCTCTTTTATCCTTCTTCATTCACTTCTTTTCAGATTAGCCAGGAAATTCAGCCAACAAGAGTGCCACAAGACTCCATACCCTCAATACTTATCTTCCCATTACTGATTGAAAATTAATGGATGACCAGAGTCGGCAAGTTCTAGCAACGTAAGGGTTTTAGTCAATTTTAGAGGCACGCTTTCAGTAATTGTGGAATGAAATGTTTGCAGTACACCAAAAAGAAATCTTTAGCGACCGGTCGTATTGCATTGTGCATTCAACTATACATGGCTGGGCGGTATACTAGATCTTTTGTGAGTTTTCTTGCAATTAATGATCCTTCATTTTGCAATCACTTATTTAATATCAACGTTACACGTATTTCATGTCAAATTTCAATCAGCTCTTGACTTGGCGTGTTAATTTTTATGGCAAAGTGCCAGCGAATCAAGATTGAAGATGAAAAGAAGCCCCAAAATCAATTAGATAGCTAACGTGATATGATAGTTCTCTCTTATAAAATAGCTTATCACCCTTAAATGTTTTCATTTAAGATAAACAAAGCAGTATTAATGCTATCAATTTCTAAAGATAAACATTGGAATTGCCGACATTTTAATGTGCTCTTTATTCTTATTTAATGTACACCGAGAAAGGATTAATTACTTTATCACATTTTGTTATCACTTGCTTTTTAATATAACTGATTTTCATTTTAAGCTGTGAAAGATATTCTGAGTACGGCTCCCAATCTACAGGCAAAAAAAAGGGTACTAGTAAAAAAAAAAAAAGAGTCCACGCAATTTTTTAGAACTTTTTTTTTTTGTAAATCTAGGGACTGAGTACCACATAAAGTTAGATTGTAGATAGATAAACTGATACAGATACTGAATTAAAAACAAGTAATATAAAAAAATTTAAAGTCAATTCCTACTTTTTTTCACTATATTGCAGAAAAGTCCTTTACAAATAAAAATTGAAATTTTCTTCTTACACCTGGGGCCATCTATTATTAGATACATGCAACATAAATCTAAAAAAACTAAAATTAATTAGTTAAATTTAATGAATGAATTCATATTTGAAAAAAAAAAAAAACTGTATTAACATCAAGTGTCGCCCTACAAGGTCAAAAAAATGTATTTGAACTTGAGTGGATGAATAAAAGTATTTTATTAGCGATTGAAAATTTGAACAAGATATATATATATAGGGAATGAACTAATAGTAGGAATTTAAATAATCTGAGTTAATTAGTCTGATAAAGTTATAGAGTTTAAATATTTGGATTCAATTGTTACCGAAAATAATGATATTATGCCACATATTATACAAAGGTTAAATACAAGAAATTGCAGTTTCTTTGCTTTAAAAATTAATATGATCTAAAGCAATAACACGGAAAACGAAGCTCGGGTGTATAAAACTATGATCACACCAGCAGTTATTTATGGGTTAGAGATCTGGGACTTAACACGAAAAGCAGGAGAAGATGTTGATAACCTCGGAGAGGAAGATCTTAAGAGGACCTATCATAGAGAGTAATGTTTGGATGAGGCGTTACAATTATGAAATTGCAAAATTGTCAATGGAAATCAATGGCTATGACATATAGAGAGAATGGACTATAGCAGAGGCACAAAGAAGATTTTCAAGAAAAAGTGAAGGGACCAAAGAAAAAGGGAAGCCAGAAAAAGAGATGAATTGATGAAGTGGAAAAGGATCTGAAGAATCTAAAGATCACAAATCAAAAGACCAAAACTCGAGACAGACTTTGGAGTCGTATTGTTAGGGACGTCATTGTCCAACATGAACTGGTGCCAGTGAGTTAGTTAGGACTGAGCACCATCAAATGAGGTAAATTTCTTTAATTGCAATATTTTTTTCCAATGGCAAGTTTACATGACAACAGAAATCACAAAAAAATAAATACAAAGAGCAAGATAGAAACAAATGACATCAGTTAAACCATCAACTTAAACCTGGCAATCCAATAACGCTTCCATAAAGAAGCAGGAGACAATGACACATATCCATTCCTTCCTGGAGAGAGAGATTCAGGGAGTCAGTTTAATTCTGTGAAGGTGCTTGATGACAAACGTGACCACAGAAAAGCCGTAGCAATGTTACCGATTTTCCTCTAGGCCATTCAGGGATATTATGAATAGTGACTGTTGTGTTGTGACTGTTTCTAGAGGCAGCATCCTCAAAAGAAGGATCATCTAAGAGTCTTTTTAATTATATTCTCTCTTGTTTTGGGACAATCTACCTGCGTTTCACTGCAGAACTCGGAGAAACTCATACTGAGAGTCAAACTGAAGGCCGTATGTTGTAGTTCATTTTGCCGTATTAGACGTTGTCCGGAGAGCATCACGAAGTAGATCTACGTTGCACTCCCCAAATAGTTTATTTTTAAATTATTATTATGATTATTATTTCCCTCTTTATTTGAAATTAGAGTAGTCATTCCGTTTATGAATCATATATTATTCCAAAATGATGTGTTGGTCACTGATGGATAGTCCTCCAATCCGTGATCCAACAAGATCAATTGATTTACATGTTTAATGTTCTTTCCTGTTCAACAAGTTTTATATATATATAAAAAAAAAAAACATACTATTGCAAATATACGCATAAACATCGCACAAAATGAAATGTAAGAAAGATCAAATAGAACTGAAAATTAGCTTAATGGAACATAAACCCAATGAATGAGTATCATTTAAGAGCAAATTCCGTCCTACTAAAAGATAAATATGAACTGCGATTGAAATGAAACCAGAACGCGTTAATTGCGGAAACTTTTGTTGATGTTGGGCAGTTTTATTTTACTGGAAAAATATATGTGATCAAAAAAGAATGGTTATTTATTTATTTTTGATATTTGTATGTATCCCCCACTCTCCAAAATTCTCGTGCACTCCGATATTTCCTTCAAGGTTATGTTGCAGAATGTTCGAAAAGATGTCGTTATTATATGGGTCCAAACACCAGCCGTTCCTAGAAATAGGCCTGGTCATTCTAGGTTTTCCACCATAAAATATACGAATTAAAATGACATCTTTAAAAAATGAATGACAACTTCAAAAAAAGATCATTGCTTCAATGAGATCATTTAATTTGACTATATGAATTTAAATTCTTATATAATTTAACTGATTCTTTTTCTGATAGAAGAGTGTAAACAGTCGGGTTAAAATAAAGAAAGATAAAAACATGTTTAAAATAAAAAATAACATAATTCACTTAAAAATTTTAAATAGAGCTGGAAAATACAAAATTATTATCATTTTTTTTAATGTTATCGTTTAAAAACAAGATTTTTTTTCTCTTTCAATCCCATTTGATCGACAGCAACATCTAGACCAAGTCCATGAACCCGTGTGTTTTCATGGAAGGACGAAAGTGGATGGCTAGCTTCTGTTGTGATAGAGCATCCATAGGTAGAAGTTTTACTTGAAGCCATATGGAAGAAAACCCGGGGAACTCCCACCAGGTATTCAGACTAACGAGGCAAGACGCAGAATATCACAAACGCCACCGAGTCTTTGAAACAGTGCCTACAGCAAAGCCGCCAGCGGATTGAACCTCAACCCCAAAGATCATTAGCGGCGCACGTTTACTACTGAGCCACGAGTCGCGCCGGGTAATAAACAAGAATAAGTAATGAGATTAATAAAAGATATTTCATTTCCATTCAAAAAATTCTCTAACGAAGGAATAAAAAAAATTGAATTAAATGTTATTTTATTTTTATGCATTAAAGTTTTAGGATAAATTCTTCAATTTTTGTAAGCGAAATATTCTTGTTAGAAAATAAAAAAATAAACAATTCACCTAAACACTTAATTTTTCTCCTAATACATCCATAACCATTGTGCTGGAGGAAAAAAAAAAAATTACGCTATACCTTCTGAATTAAGTAAGGAAAGAAAAAAATGAAATATTTTTACAACAAAAACATCTTTTCTAAAAAAATAAAAGAAAGTCTTTTTCACACACAGGCATCATAAAAATTTTTTTTTTAAAGAAAAATTTTTCCAGATGAAAAAAATAAAAAAACAAAAAGAAAGCTGGTAGTCATCATCCCAATATATCTATATACACATATGGAAAAAAAAAACCCCGAAAAGCCAAAGTCGAGGAGTTGCATTTGATAAAGCAACCGGCCATTCCTTTCCCTGACGGAACATTATTTACAGACTTTTCACAGGTACGATCTGCCATAAACATGTTGGCGATTCGGACTATTCCAGTTGATCCCCAACTTCCTTTATTCCTTTTCAAGGGCTCTCCATCTTCTTTGATCCCCTTCCGACTGGCCCATGATTGTTTCGCCTTGCATATAACACCATTAGCAGAACTGGACATACAATATCCGCGTGTGGGGTGGTGGGAGGGAATCGATAAGAAAAAGGGGAATTTTTCTCACCCGCTGCATTGTACAGATATATCTTGATAGAGAGAGAGCGGAAGAAAACAGTGGCATCCATTTTGACTGAAATATTACCCCGGTGGAAGGCGGCGGCGGCAAATGGCCGGTGCCGGTAATTTGTCTTCAGATTTCGCCAGCTTCTTTAAGCATTCCGCGAAGGTTTCGGTGAAAGCACTTTACGACCCACCAAACCCTGCAAACTCAATCATGTGCAGTCTGCGCTTTCACACAGAAACAGTGCAAAACAAGAAGCTTCCAGGGAAGGTCTGCATATTAAAGCAACAAGCGGACGCCCAACGGAGCAAAAGAAATACTATCCAGCAGGTTAAAAAGAAAGTGACAAGGTAAAAAAGAAAATGCAATCTATTCGTGTTATATCCATTTACAGGGCATGTAAATTATTTCTTTAAGACAGAATGTCATTTCTTTTCTTTAAGAACAAACTTTTTTTATATTTTAACAGGATTGAAAAGAGTAACATTTTATTTAAAATTAAAAATTAAATTATAGTTTGATTAATTTTTAAGTATATATTGATTTAATTTTAACTCATTTCAAATATAACTTAAGTATATTTTGACTTGTCAGTTAATTAATCTTAAGTATATTTTGATTTCAATGTTGATTAATTTTAATTAATTATAATTGTTAAAATATGCTTAATTTAATTTTAATTTAATTTTAAATATATTTTGATTTAATTTAAATTAATTTGAAATTTATTTTGATTTAATTGTAATTAATTTCAAATATAATTTAAGTATATTCTGAATGTTCGGTCAATTAATTAATTTTAAGTATATTTTGATTGATTTTAATTTAATTTTGTACAATCAGTTAATTAATTTTAATGCACTGATTATAATTTCACTCAATTTTAAGTATAATTTAAGTGCATTTTGATTTTAGGTACATTTTGATATTTTAATTAATTTCAGTATATTTTAATTATTAGATCAGTGTTTCTTAAAGAGGGGACTGCAATTGTTGCCACATTCTTTTTTCTCTTGGTGATATTTTTCTTTTTAGATGAAGCTGATTATACTTATGGGTTGTTTTATTATCTCAATTGATAGGCTTATTTAAAACAGTTCTTGATTGATTAATTAATTAATTTAATTTTTGTAGTGTTTAATTTATGTCAAAGTGTCTCTAAGCCATAAAAAAAAATCGCAAAAAAAGTCCACTTAAGAAAAGGTTGAGAATGATTTGGTTACATGAAGTATAACAATAAAAAATAATATTTCAAATAATAAATTAATATGTTAAAGATTAAGTTATAAGACACATAATAAAAAAATATTATTCAATTTATAGCAGAATAAAACCTAAAAGTGAGAATGGACTTTGATACGAAAACATTTATTTTAAATGCAAATGTTTTCAAATAAATAAACAGAAAGCCTTTCTTAATTTTGATTAAAATAAACTACTGCGGTATTTTAATTTTGTAAAACAAATACTTACTCCATTTAAATATAAAGCAAAAATCAAAAATCAAAGCAAAAGTCAGATTTTTGTTTGTATAACATACATAGTAGGACTTAAATGCTAAAAAATGGAAAATGTTTTCCTTTCAAATGAAAATATTCAGAAATTCATTTGTGAAAACATTCAACAATTTCATCATGAATATAAATTTATAAATAATGAACGAATATTAATAACAATAAAATAATCGTAATAAAAACATGCTCAGAAAAATAAAGCAAAAAGTATGCGAAAAATAATTTTACCAAATACAGCAAAGAAACATTTTTAAGAAGTGATTATTTTATTCATAAATAATTGTAGTAAAATCTCTCAAATGCAATTCTCAAATACCTTCGAAATTATCTCGAATACAAAATCTCTTGAGAACAAGCGTTATTATGTAGTGTCTCAATTATAATGAATTGAATTTCAAAAGCGTCTATAATGTTTAATATTTATGTATTATTTACTTTTACAAATATTTTATATTGATATTAAATATCCTTTAATCGATATTAAATATTTAATCTATTTTGTTCATGTCGCTTTAAATCTTGTTAAAAAAGGATCTTGATCAAAATGAACTTTTTTATTTTATTGTGAGAGTTTGGAATAAAGATATCGAAGGATTTTTTATGAATTTTTCACTTTTTACAAGAGATTGGAAATATTTTCGTCGATACTCACCAAACAGTGATTAGATTTCCATACATAACTTGCCTAAAAGTAGTTTTAATTCGAATAATTCATCATCATCAATGGCGCAACAGCCCTATGGTGGGACAAGGTTGTCTACCTGCAGGCAGATTTCGAGACAAGAGATGCTTTCTTTTTTGTGGGGGTAGGGTTGTCAGCCCTACGCCCTAACAATCCTATTAGACACGGACCTACGGCTTAAAGTGGATTCCAAACCCCTATAAGCATCCATGGCACCGCCCCGACTAGAATCCGAAAACCGAGCGCCAGATGGCTAGAACTCTGGCCACTAGTACCACAGGCTTCAGGTTCGAATCCTGGCAGTGGCATGAATGGGTGTTAGTAGTTCGGAATCCACTTTAAATGTAGGTGCCGGTCTAATTAGCCTAAAGTGTGCATAAAATGACCGTAGAGCGACAAACCAAACCGTGTGCCATCAAGCTCCAATTCGAATAATTGGATCAAGTAATAATTGTTTGATCATTCAGAGAATCGTCCATTTTTCGAATGAAAGTTTGCCAATAGAATAACTGGAATTGTTTCTAATCTCAAAAAAATATACATCTTTTCAGACCGTCTCACTATTTGAAAGAAGTATATATATATATATATATATATAATAATGAATAAAAAAAATAATAAAAGAACACGAAAGGTGAATTCATAATCCATTCCGTGCACTTCTGTTTTTGATAAGAAAGCAGGAAATTAATAGGTGTAGACAAAAAAAAGGCCCACTTCAATTAGTATCATAAAATTGTCTGGAAGTAAACAAAGCAAATAAAACTCGAAGAGGGTTTCCGCGGTTTCTTGGGGTTCAGTGATGCAGCAATGATTTTCGCATTACTCTGCGTATACGCACCCCGAGTTCAGGAAGTGCTGGCGTCGTACTTTATGCACAGCCAGCACGCAAAGTTATAAGTGTATGCGCGAGCACAGACCCTGCACGGGAGCATGGACAAAGGAGCCTTTTATACTTGCAAATGAAAGATACTCTTGTTGCTTTCCACTCACTCCAGTGCAAATGTGATAAATATAACATGAAAGCAGAAAAATATGCAAAGGAAGAGGACGTCTCAAGCGAAGGTGTTAAGTACACCTTTTTTCAACACTTTATTCGAGCTTGAGCGTTATGTGCATTTATCACACAACCTGGATCACCACGACAGAAACACTATACTGGGACTTTTTATACATAATCTTTTGCCTTAAATTCACACTTTTTAAATAAGCACAGCGAAAAATGTAAAGAAATTTGCAAATAAATTTGTTAAAATAACACAATTAATTTATGATTACTTTCATATTGCTTTAATAAATTAATTTTTATATAAATTAATAATTTATTAAAGCAATATGAAAAGCAATAAGCAATATATAAATAAATAAACAAATTTATTAAAGCAATAAGCATATTGATTTAATAAATTATTTATAATATTAATATTAAAGATATTTTATACGACAAATATATACATTTATTTAATTTACTTTTATTTAATTTTTGTCGAACATCGGTAGGCCTCGTGGTCCACTTATGTATACCACGAACAAGCCCACCGAAGAGCGATGAGGGGAAGAAATTTGCCTTCCAGGAGGACTTTTTTAGGGTAAGGGCTCAGCATTATCGTGTCACATGGAAACCGAACTCGAAGAAATCCCACCACAGAGCCTATGGTTTGGATGGGTTTGTCGCTCTACGGTATTTTTTTTTTTGCACACTCTGGGCTAATTAGATCGGTACCTACAGTTTAACGTGGACTCCGAAACCACTCACAAACATCCATGCCACCGCCCTGATTCGAACCTGAAGCCTGTGGTACCAAAGGCCAGAGTGCTAACAAATTGAAAGAACCAATGCAAAGCTCTTTTGCACATTTTGCCATAATCGTTATCGAATCTACTCGTTTTCGAAACAAGCGAGTATAACGGATGCTATCACTGGATTCGAACCCACGCTTTCCTGCAAGTTAGTCGTGCATGTTATCATTTAGCCAAGAACACAAATCATGAAAACAAATATGCTATAACTATATTTATCATTGTCTAATATTTAATAACTTTGAAATGTATGTAACAAAAAATAACATTTGAAGTGGTAATGTTATACACAATTTTTAAAATTTTTTTTTTTTAAGTTTGTATATATATTGTGCAAAGTTGAGTATGAACAAAAATAGAGAATGCATTTAAAAAAAAAAAACTTTCCCTAAAATTGATCCATTTTTAAACGAATAAAATGATCTAAAAGTATTTTCACAAAAAGACATTTTGCAGTTTAAATTTATTTGAAAGAATTGTGCCGTTAAATTACAAATATTTTCAGATTTATTTACCAATAACCTTTTTTTTAAAAAAAAGCATTAAAGTTTTACGCAAGGATCGCTTAATATTAATTACTTTCTGAAGAAAAATTGTATTTTTCATAGTTATTGATAAAAAAAATGTATTAACATTTTATGCCAGTATTGTTTAATATTAATTACTTTTAGAAAAAATTTACGAATAAAAATATTAAAATAATTACGAATAAAAAATATTTAAAAAAAAATCCTTACCTGCATTTTAATCGAAAATCTTTACGAAAAATAAGAACAAGGAAATAGGGTTAAATCTATAGCACTTTCATGCAAATATAATCTTCGCCAATTCTTTTCTAGAAAAAAAAAAAGAAAAGGAATTCCTAACAAATTTTAAATATTTTCATTGGGTTACACATAGAAATATGAATTGAATAAAATTACCACTCAAATATAATTAATCAAAAAATATTACTCAATTATGAAAAAAAAAATTATATTACTCAAATTATAAAAAAAAAAAAAAAAAGGAAAACATTATATATACAGTGGTCATTAATAAATCCACTGAGCAATGATTTTTAGAAATTGGCAACAAAATTGAAACAAATTGGCAACAAAAGCGAAAAATCCAATAACCGGTAACCGAAATAATACAAAAATTTTTATAATTAATAAAATACATGGCTATAATTTCCAAAATTAGAAATATATATATAGACAAACTTCTCCTTAATAAATATTTTGTAAGTCTTTTTTTCGTTCATAAATCCTTTTTGAATTCTCATTCTTAAAAAAAAAATTTAATATATGTTATGATAATAATTTTTATTTAATCTTCAATGTTATACAAGTTTTATAAAACACTGAAAACTGATTTGTAGATTCAATCAATTTTAGAAAGTCAATTGCATCTGGCAAAATATATATACTATAGATAGAGTAGCGGAAATACGGAGATTTTGTAACGGAATGTGTCGACAAAAGACAAAAATGGAGCATTAAGCTGGCACGTACAAAAGATATGAGTAACAGGTAAGGAGAAAGGTAATGACGAGAAAAGAAACAAATATTTTAATGACTAAATTTTCTGCAATAAGTGCTCGACAGAACGACAGTGATGGCGTATGGAATGGCGTGCATTAGCAAAAAATGTCATTCATGTCAAACAAATTTCTTGGCCACACGTACACATTTTTCAACAAGATATCTTACTGAAACTTCGTAGTTTTCTAGCTATACACACACACGAAAGTATATAGCCCCACTTCACTTCAATCACTTCTTCCCCCACCCCTTCAATTACATCGTCGCTACTTACGTTCCACATTGGAATTGCTTCTGGCCACTACGATCACCAGATTTGGCACCCAGAGAGTGAATACATTAAAAAGCATGAACTACGGAAGTCCCATTGAGACTAATGGTATCTAATGGTCAGACTGTCAGTTGATGCTGAAATGTGCGTGACATTCTCGACATTTGATTAATGTCAACTCATAAATAAGACAACTCAATGAATTACTCGTGATGATCGAACACTTTAAGAAATTTCAATCATTAAAATATTTGTTACCTTATCTAAATCATTTACTTTTCATTCATATCCTCCTTCCATATATGAGCCATTTCCATACACACATTCTGTAACAAAATCTATTTATTTTGATTTCTATACTTGTCCCTATATTTTTGTTATATATTTTAGAGACAGATTGTATATAAATTTTTTTTATAAATTTAAGATAATGGAAACCGGGGAAAAATATTCATTTAAGAACTATGGTAAAAAACAAAACAGATGACATTTTTACAACAATTTTCAATCAGCATTTTTGGTAGAAAGATGGAAATTTTCATCGGTATCACAGTTAATTATTAATAATCTAAATTTTTACTTAGCATTTTTTTATATATAAAGAAAAGACTAGATTTTTTTCAACGATTACCACACACCCCCATATAAGGCTGCAATTTTATATAATTTTATGCGTCCTACTTTCTCCCATCGTCCACAACAATATATTTCGACATTTGTTTATTTTACTCTCATATAAAATTTCGTCAATTTTATTGGAAAAAAAAAAGGTGGTTTTACAAGAATTATTTTTTTTTACGAAATTTCAGGAAAAAAAATATATACGTAGCGGTCTATAATTTGTAATCAAAATTTTGAACTTACAGTTTGAAGTTGAGTTTTATACGGCAGGAAATTATGGTAACTAGAAATAAGATTTATTTTTTACAAAAAAGTTACAAATTGTCAGTCAAAGCATACACCGGTCTTTCTGAAGATTGTATCAGCATCAACTTTAGAAACTTTTAAGATGATTAATGTGGCGTGATAAAAGTTAAAACTAAATATAGCATTCAGATTCAGAAGAATCAGTTTAAAGTGAGTTGTCACACGAAAATATATATTTTCCAGATAAAAAAAGGCATCAACATTAAATAAACACATTATCATTAATTTCAGAAGCAGACATTTTCTCTCCCTACTTTGAATAAAACTTGCAGAACTCAAGTTATCAATCCTTAAACAAAACATTTCTGCTCCTGGTTTTAGAATAAGCTCAATTATTTGTTAGAAACTTAAAATGTTTTTCACAGAAAGAAATGTGTCAATCATTCGGTATGTTTTTATAACCTTTAAAATTGAAAGCAAAATGAGAAAAAAGAGAATGAAGCCGAACTGATTCGGACAGCAATAAAAGAAAAAGGAAAAAAAACAACACAACAGTTATTATTAATCGAAGCTTTAAAGAATAGTGTCCTTGAAGTTTTTTTTTTTTTTATAATATTATTTACATTTAGATTTATTTGAAAAAAAAAAAAAAATTCAATACAAATGGGGAAAAATATGTTTGCATTAATAATAATTAAATTTAGATAAATACATTATTCAATAAATAAAACAGTTTCATTTCATCGACAAAGCAGTAAAGGATGTTAACCACAAAATACTGAATTTATATCAGCATAATAAATTAAATTACATACAATAGGTAAGATTACACAGTTTCATAAATAAATCGCCTTTTTGCAGAAGTTCTTTAAACAAACTTAATTAAAAGACAGTTAAAAACGAAACGCTATAGATTATAAGGAAAAATTAAATTTCTTGATTCATTCTTCATTTCAGAACTAATTGGTTACCTCAATGAGATCAGTAGCAATAACTAATAAAAACTAAAATGCATACTTTTATATTCTCTGTATACTTGTAAATATTTATTTCTTTACTTTAATAATCATATTATGATCAAATTCAATTCAGTCAAAATTTCAAGACGAAAAAAAAAAATCACAAATTTCGTTATTTATTTACAATTATACAGTTTGTTATTCATACACAATTCTAAACAATTTACTAATATAAATAGTGAAAAATGCTTAAAAAAAATAAGAAAAACGTGTTTTTAAAATTTCAAAATTCGAGACAGAAAAGTTCAATAAATCCTTTCTGTTACTGGAAGACAACGGAGAATTTTTGTTCATTTTATGGGCACCTAAATGCATGCGTCGTCACTTAAGGTTTTTCAACTGATAAAGTGGAATCGGCCAGTTTCATCAGAGAATAACGATCAATTCAACACGCTATAGAGACGAGATTGTTTGTGTTTTTAATTTGTATCCCAGTGGGTGAATTAAAACAACGGTGCTATTCAGATTTGAATCGGATTATGTTAAAGTTATTGAGTCCTGTACCTCTTGTTTCAAATCGTCAAGTAACAAACAAAATTGCAAACCATGGTTTTAAACAGAAGAAAACGAATTATTACATTTTACCGAACTGTATCGGTAGTTTAGCTATCTTATTTATCAATTAATAACAAAACAATATAATTGACCGATTATTTGCAACTTCTATGCAACGATTCGAGATAACGATTTCTTATTTACTTCAATACTCTAATATCTATATCTATTTTTTTATATGACTTGTTGATGAAAACCTTGATATTTTATCTTTTCTAACACAAACACAATATTAAGTTAACTGACGTTGTACGTAATTTTTACACATACATTTTTTAATTAAATAAAGACGACTTGAATTTTTGATAGCACACATTGCAAACAAAGGGTTTTAATTCTGCAGGAATTTTTTTCTTTACTTTAAAATTTCTTTTTTTTTACCTTCAAAAAATGAATACAATTAAAATTTCTAGCTTTAAATTCACAAACCATATGTGATATAAAGATCAATTATATAGAATTATATATAGAGGACTGCAGGTACAATAATTTTTTAAATTAGCTGCATAATCACTCAAACTGAGAGCTGAGCTGCAAAATCACTCAGACTGATTATTCCAATCCTGGACAATTAGAGAATTTTCGCAAGAAGTCTGACAGTAATGCGAATTTAGAAATTATCAGAAAAAAATGAACAGCAAATAAACAACATTAAAATGACTGAAGTTCACTCGAACTTAGATCTACGTAGATAAATCACAAATATAAAACAAATTAAGCCAAAATAATTGTACAAAACATATGATATCATAATAACATATTTTTATAACTGATCTTTGGAACCATAACTAATAAGGGAATTATAGAAAATGTTAACAAACAAATTTAATTTCTATCAAATATCACAAATGTGGTGGAATTTGCCATTTTCATAGTTCAAATCAGTATGCTGGTTGCATTAAAAAAGAATGATGCTTTTAGGCTGGATTTTTTGGAGGAGCTATTACATATTTATCTCTCTTTGAAGAAAACATGGAAAACATATAACTAGACATTTACTTTATGTTATTCCCTGCAAGTTATTCTGTTACAATCTTCACCAAATCCAGTGATTAAATTTCACTCTTTTGCCCATTATGGATAATACAATCTACTATAGGATCACAAGCGATGTATTTGCCGTTTGTATTAACTAGTAGGACATGAAAAGAAAATTATTCTAGTTAAGAGATTTCTTTTTTTCGATGTTATATTATGGAATTTCTCATTTTCTTAAAATTCAAGAAAGAATTTAAATAAAGATATGGCAATTAGAAAATAGCGGCCTATTAAACTATTTTTATTGTTTTGAGAATTTGTGAAATCCAATCTGTTTATCTGATATCTTAATACATACGAAATAATTAACCATAATCGTATTTTCTAATTAACTTCAAATTCTTGCAATTTCACTTTTTATTCCACCCTTTATTCCCTTATATATATATGTATATATATAATCTTAGAAGGAGTGTATTTCATTAAGACTTCCCATTACAATCCATTAAGTCCCATTACAAAACACAATTAATCTAGTGCAGCAATCACAAAGATCATAACAATCAATTAAACAAAAATCAATTCACAAATTCTTAAGAAATGAATAAAAATTATATTTATTGAATGATGTTACATTTTTAATATTAATGACAAAATGTTTAAAAATTAAAAAATATTAAACATTTAAGAATAAGAACAGTATTTTAGTAATTATAGTAGTGAGTTATACTAATGTTTCCAAAAGTAAAACCAATTTTCAATTTAAAATTTACGGGACTCATGGAATTTCAATTTTTTTTTTTAGGTTGCTGCACTGTACTTGACATCTGTGTGAAATTTGACATCAAATAGTTAAAAAAAATGGCAGAGAACGCGTTGAAAACGAAGAGCCCTCTGGTCGACCATCAACCTCAACCGAAGAAGCTCACGTGCAAAATTAAAGATTTGGACTCACCAAACCGTCTATTTACAGTTATAGACCTTGCTGATGATGTTGGAATTTCAAAAGGATCGGTCAATTACATTTTGAGCTCAAACGTCAAATCTTCGATTGGTACGAAAACACCTGAATGCGCCAGCTCACACTACGTTGATTCTTCGTGACTTTTTGCCAAAAATGAAACTCATATCGTTCCACAACCATCGTATTCACACCGTGCGACTTCTGGCTATTCCTTAAACTCAAAAGACCACCTGGGAACACCGTTTTTGAGTCGATTGAAGAGATTCAACATGAATCGCCGCGCGCTTTGAAGACCATCCCCTGCCGATGACTTTTTAGCATGCATTGGAAAAAAGTTAGCATAAGTGCATTGTGTCCGGGGGGATTTCTTTGATGGCGAGGAAATAAATTTGGAAGAATAAATAAAGAATTTTTTTGAAAAAAAATATTTGGTCTTACTTTTGGCACAGTAGTATACAGCAAAGAGTTTAAAACCAGACACCATAGCAGTGGAAAGAGTTATTTATATTTTCATTTTTAATTAATTTTTAAAAGACAACCGTGTTAATGAGGAACAGGAAAAAACATAACCAAAAATAATTTAATTTAAAAACGCATTATGAATAAAAAAAAAAAATATGTCATCAATTAAATCAGAATTTCAATAATATTGAAATGAATGAAATGATAATATTGATTATCATTTAATTCAAATATCAATTGTATAAAAGGGACAAATTATAGGTATTCAACTATTTCAATTATCAAAATTTGTTGATCTATAAATTAAATTTGATTTTCATTATCTACAGTTTCATTTAATACTCTAAAAAGCAATTCAAAGGCAGCAAAAATTTTATACTAAAAATAAATTAATAAAAAGCAACGAAAAATTAGAAAACTGCATTTAAACATTTCTTGTCCAAAATATAATCTCAAATTTAATAATATAAATTTTTACTAACATTTAAATTAAATATCATATGCCTACAAACAATCGCTTATGATGATTTTCAAACAGGTAATTTGTAAATTACTAAACTTGCAGAATTCAATAACATTTTGCATAAAAAATTTTTTAAATATCAAATAAAAACAATATAGGGAAGAAATTTTCAACTTAAAGTTCTAAAATCTATAAGTCGCCAACTGTACAAATGAAAAATCATCAAATTAAAAAATATAATGATTAAATATATCTACAAAAACATAATCGTTTGATTTAAATTGTATATTCGCTCATACTTGGTAAAAATATTCTGAAATAATAAATAAAAAATAATATAATAATATATAATAATATATAAAATAAATAATATATAATAATAATAAAAATCTACAAAAATCTCGTTTACTTTTATACGAAATATTAGATTATTTTTATGTTTATTATAATTACATAGCAAAAGATAAAATAGCAAACGATAAATGTTTTTAAAAAATAATGGTATAAAATACAGAAGAAAACAAAATGCTTTTATGTATTAACAAAATATAATATGTACAAAAACAGAATGATTGTTTATTGGCCTGTCTTTGTGTGTAGACGTGAGCTCTATGAATACAATAACAAAAAGAAATTCAATATTAAATAATTCAATATTAGCCAATTTTTTTTTATCTGAATACATTATTTCTTTTACACATAATTAAATAAAAAAAAATTCTACATAGATTTTCTAATTATAACTAGTAAAAATTGTCAAGAAAATGAAAATCAAAATTTTCGCAGGCAAACAAAAATTGTATACAAACATAACAAAATATACAAACATACACATTCAACGTCTTAAAATTAAATAAATGTACACTATTTTCGTTCGAATTATTAATTTGAATTGCTATATATTAGAAATTTTTTTCAAGGTTCAATGACAAAACAATGTTTGGACAAAAGCATTACATTTAAGAATGAATTAAAATCTTAAAAACCAAAAATAGGATAATCACAATTTTAACATTTATTTAAGATTAAATGTTTTTAAACCAGAAGGAATTTGAACTTTTACGTTAGATGCTATTTTTTTCCAATAAATTTAAATTTAAGTAATAAAACATTAAAAAAAATAATTTCTGTAGCACAACTTATTTCAAAACTTTTATGTAATTATAATAAAGATACAAATAAATCTAATATTTCGTATAAAAATAAGTGAGATTTTATAAACTTTTTACATAAATTTAAAAATTGCTACAAAAATATTTACAAATGTTTCATTCAATAAACTACTTTATATGAGAATAAAACAAAAAATGCAAATAATTTTTAAATAGTCCATATTAAAGTGTTTCTTTTTAACAAATCATAAACTACATTACTTTATCAGCTATCCCATATATCAAAAGTATCCATATTTCATTAACCAATCCATCATATATATAAATAATTTCCCATGTTTTATTAACCAATAATAAACACATAAATCGTATCCACATTTAATCAATCAATTAATTATTGTATCAAGCAGCCATTAGTAAATATGCATACATAAATTTTTTTAGGTATTTAAAGTGCATAAATTTACAATGCGAAAATTTGTAATAACTTTTAAAAGTTCTCTTTATTTTAAAAACTCACTCATTCATAATTCTAAAAAAACATATATTTAGTAAAAAAAAAAGTTAAATTGATTCCTTATTTCGAACATTACATGTTCATACTACTAATTTTTTAAATTATCACTAACAATTGATACTGAAAGTTCCGAGAATTATGCAGTTAATTCTACAAAATTAACTGCATAATGAACTTACTATTTAATCCAAGCAATTGTAGGATAGGCCTACTTTGTAAACACAATTGAATACGTCACACACTATTATGTAATGTTTATTGTATATAATGCGCAATAACATTAACTAAAACTTCATTCATGAATAAAATAAAGTTTGCAGAAAGGGTCTTTAAAATATAAGATGAATTGTAACTTATAAAAATCATTAAAATTTATTAAATGTATTGCATAAAACAACGAAACAATAAATTTGGCAATGGTGCTGTTAAATTTAATGAACTATATTGTATTATATTCTACTGAAAACATCACACAGCATGGCGCTCAATAGCATCAGCAAGAAAATTAGGAACAATAACAATAGGTTTAATTAAACACTTGAATGAAATTAATAGGATTTTCTAAACTTCATGCATAATTTTGTTGTTATTTATTAAATATTTAAAAAAGTAAATAACATGGCAGTGGTTAAAAAACATTTTTGGAAAAAGATGGAAAAAAAAAAAAAAAGATTTCGCTTAGATTTTTAAAAATGCTACTTACGGATTTTGAGATTGATATTCACAAAAATGATATCCAAACAGTAACAAAATAACTACTAACTGTTACACAATTAAAATAACTTAATTTATTGAAAACACATGAAAGTTTCAATAATTTTGGGAGGACAACAGAGGACAGAAGTACTAAAAAAACCATATATATAAAACGAGAACAAATGTATATAAATACATTCTTACGATCCCAATTCGTAACATTTCTTTTAGTTTTTCTGAGAGCCTTAAAAATAGAAACAACCCGTGTGATGGGGGTCGGTACCTAGCCAGGGGTAAAAAGAAAGAAAGAAAAAGGAATAAAAAATAAAAATTAAAAATTAAAAAAAACTGATGTTGTAAAACTGAGAGGGAAAAAGTCTTAGTAGGGTAGAACATAAAAATACAATTAACCCAAAACAATGAAATAAATTTTTTTAAATTTGAAAACGAAAAATAATTGCAAATATTATTTTAAACTCGCCAGCCCCTTATATAACAGCAAAAAGAATTATTATGCTATTAAAAAGTTGTTTTTAAGACTACAGCATAATGGTAGAAAAGCAAAAAAAAGGTTAAAATAAAGAATAGTTAAAAATATAAATTTGAATGTTAAGATTCATTAAACAGAAAAAGATTTTTTTCCTTTTTTTTTTTAGAGGTCATACATGAATATAAATTCAATTATGTATTTTACAAAGTAAAAAAAAAATTATATTTCATAAAAAATTTTGTCATTTCGAATATCATTTTAAATAATTATACAAAGTTACTTTACTTCAGCCTTTAAATAGTAAATTGATCTGCTATTAATTTCCTACCAATAAAAACATAAAAAGAAAAATCAGTTCAATTGAAAAATAAATGAAATTAATTTAACAAAATAATTTTACCAACTTAACAGCCTATGTTGTCCATAAAAGACTAAAATAAAATAAGAACATTTAACCAAAAGAAGAACTATGACGTCATAAACCGTTCGAATTCTTTTTGCAGACGATTTGGAACAAAATAATTAAAAACAGGAAATATTTACGAATTCATTATGTGTGAACAAAATTTTATCATTAACTTTTAAACGGAATTTGAATATATAAAGTTAAACGATGAATAAATTAATTCTCATAAGAATAATTGATTTTTAGATATTATTTGGAAAAAATTTAGAATATAATCTGTTCGCATTCTGAAAGACAGACAATTCAAAACACGAGATTTGACAGTGCTATTTGGCAACAACTCGTTATTCTTAGCAACACACATTCTATGTAAATTTTAAAACTCACATAATTAAAATCATGAGGAAACTTGAGTATTTATTTTAAATAAAGTTTTTAGAAATGGAAGTTTCTCTGGTTGTTCAAGGAGATTAATTTATTTCAAATAATAACTTATTTTACTTTTTTATCTTACCACGCATTTTTTGCGGACGTCATTGAGCTTCTACCAGAACAACATGACGTTCATATATTCTGAAGAATTTTATAACAAATTAAAAATGCATTAATCGCTATGGCAGCAAAGATTCAGTTTTTCTTCAGTCAGTCAAAGGCAGTTTTTCTTCAATCATTTACATCAATTAATTTTAAAAACTGTGATTGTATGTTAAAAAATAATAATAAATAAATAAAAGAACAACAAACAAAACAATTACAGTTTAATATTTATATTTCACGTTATACGTGATAATTTTAAACCAAAACTTTAAAAAAAGAATAACTAATTTCCAAATATTATTTCGCAACGCGCAAAACTAAAAAAATTAATCAATCTCAACCTTACAGTCATAATTTTCATTAACATTTTTCCAGAGAAGTCATTTTCGTTTTTACCTGCCTTCAGATCTTAATTCATTAATAGATAAAATACACTGCTCCAGACTTAACAGCTATTTTTAAATTCGGAAGAATTCGTAAATTAATGGTTCGGAAAAATAACGGAAGACCATGTAGACTGTAATTACTTTCAGACGAAAAGTCATTTTCCGAGAAAATAGAAGGCACGATAGCTATCCGAGACACCCATGTATGAAGAGGCGTCTATGATTATAACCTTTTCCATATGGATTAGACAATAATATTTCTTTTTTAAAAACATAGCGAAGCATTTCCGGACCACGATGTCTATACTAACTTCCCAGAACAGGGAGAAAATAATTTTTTTTTTTAGTTCAATCTCAAAGTATTTTAATTCAGTCTTGATCTTTTATTAATGTAATAAATTATCACATGAGCATACTAGAAACATATTTAAGCATTATAAATGATGATTCTGATGATATGTCCGATCGAGATGCTGCCAAACTCGCCATGAAAGAGTTACGATATGTTCACAGAGATTGAACTTATGCCGACTATAATATGAAATGAACACTCCCATAGTCCCCTGGGATGTTTACATCTTTTTCCTCGAATTCAAAAGGAAAGACAAGTTTACAGATTTACTCACCATCCGGCATCCCATATAACGATTCTGTTGTATCTACAGGTTTCGAACCGAAATTCTTCAGTTGAAAATTAAACACACAGGCCAGTCAAGGCCTTCACATCGACATTAAAGATATATTTCGAAAATAAATTATCTTCATCAATGAATCAAAATCGCTACAAGAATTCTTCAATATAAGCATGTACAATTATTATCGCAACAAAGGATTAAGAAACTATATCAAGTGCAGTTTCATTCACACGCACGGCACACATTTCTATTTAGCAATCAATAATTATATAGCTAAATTAAGCAACACTAATAGTTTCTTGAATTTTTTTGGTTTATTAATTTTTTATTAATATATTTTGCCAACAAAATTTTTTACCAACAAATGTTTTAACATTATATTGATAAAAGACATTTCAATATTTGACAATTATTAATTTCATTATCTATGATTTTGCTCACATAATCTATTTGTTTGTTTAGCCCTCGTGTGCACAAGATGACCGTAGAGCGATAAACGACACCATATAATCTATTCGAAAAGTTAATATAAATAATATTAATCGACAAATTCATATTAACATTTTGATGGATATAGATACGGACGTACCTATTACGGAGTATCTATTTGGTAAATATACCCCTAAAACCTTCCCATAAATTAATATAGAAAATTACATTTATGAATTAAACATCAATTTACGAAGTATTTATAAAAGGAAATAATGTAATATATACACACTAATATACAGAACATATCAATACAAAAAAATCAAAAGAGAACTAACAAGGAATGAACTGAAAACACGTCAATTTTATTATTTTGTATATTAAATTCCAAGACAGTATTCACTAAACGTAAAATATCATCTGCTTCAATTATATAACAATCAAATTGTATAACATAACCCATATTGACTTTCGCTTTACAAAAACCTTGAAGTACTTCGAATTCATTCGCTTCAAAAAGAAAATAAAGAAATTGAGAATTTCGAAGGTGAAAATCATACGATAAACACAAATAATAAAAGTGTCATTGACTAGAACTGCATTAGCAGATAAAAAAAAATAAAATAACATATATTTATACAAAATATATAATAACAGGGTGTGAAACAAATTAAATTATCCATCCTGTGTGAACAGGCATTTATGAAAGAAACATAATATATTTAATTTCATTTTCTTATTAACAGCTCAAACTAATATGTGAAACGAAATGCATGCAATTGTTGTAAGAATTGAGTTCGTATTTAATTTTATATTTCGTCTGTTTCTAAAAATTTCTTAACAAGTATTTTTTAACCTCTTTTGGTTACAAAAGGCAAAGTTTTTAATATCTGTATGAATGTGTTCTACCACAAATTGGCAGTAAATCAATACAATCATCAAATTAAATATTCATGATACTGAATATAAATTCAGAATGTACATTAATAGATTATTTTGAACAGAATATACATTTTTATCTATATTTATATGTGTAGATCTGTAATTCATATTTTGATTTTTCTTAGTCAGCATAATTAAAATTTGGATGCACAACAACAACAAAATAAACTCATGAGTAAAATAGCGAGAACAAAATAAACAAGCAATATGCTTCCTTCTACGTTCGTTAAAATTTTTTGAAATACACGCTTTAAATCAAATTTATAAACATTTCAGCGATTTATATCACTTGTTTATATGTATGATGTTCACAAATATACAAATAACGACAAGCTTCTGTGCAAGTGTGTGCATTCATCAAAGGTCACCAAAGATAAAAAAAAAAAAGAAAAATGAATTGTCGACTTATTTTCCGATGAGCTTCATTTGCAGGACCTTTCATTGTCCAACCCCTGGCAGGGTGCATAGACCTGGATTTCTCAAAACCAATTTATGTAATATTTTCTGTTCGAGCACGCGAGCTCCGCTTTGCTTGCCAAGCAATCTCAATAAAACACAACACGGCTGCCGTATTACGAATCCGATTAAGCGTTTATTTCCCCCCTTGCTTTCTGAATGTCAACAATCTTTAAAGAATTATAATTTTTAATAAAATATAATATTTAACCTGAGTTTATTTTTAGAGTTTGTGAATCAATGAACAAATGAACTAACGTTCAAGGTCTAACGAATTGGTTTCAAAGACCGAATCGATAAAAACACATTTATTAAATTAGCGAATTGTGTATAAATTTTTTAATCTTATTTTCGCATACATAAGGAAGATTGTGCTATCGTTATTTAAATTTCATATTTATTTTAATATCGAAATAAGTTAATTAAAATGTTGAGAAACCAAAACTAAAAACATATTTTCCGGAAGTTGTCATATATAGAATACTATAATATATTACAAACAATAAAAACGTTAACTATAGAATAATCAATCTAAAATCGTTTTAATAAGCAATATAAACTTTTCTTTCCCCTCCCATATCCTATAATAATTACACGAGGTGGTCCATAAAAAAGGACTTAATGTTGGGATTGACGGTTAAAGACCCTGCCATAAATAATTTTTGTGTCGAAAATCAATCTACTATAAAATATCACATGAGCTATTAGCGAAATTTAATATGAAAATAAAAAGAAAAATAAGAGCTTTTATTTTTTTTAAATGCTAGTATAAGAATTTGACATCACCTAGGCCAAAAAGATGAATAAATGCATTTTTGAAAGAAAAAATTAAACATTAAAATTTCGAGGTAAAAATTGTATATTTCCTTATGGAAACAAATTTAATTAAACATTGCAGTTTTCATCAATAAAAAAAAAAAGAAACAGAGCATTTTTCTCTGGGAACTCAAAATTACCTTTGATGGGAGCGATAGCCTCCTTTCAGGACTGAGCCTAATTAGACTTCTCTAGGCAATTTTATCTTTGACCAAACACTTCCAATATTTTTATTTTAAGAAATAAACCATCTCCTCAAAAATAACATGGACAACATTGGCTCTTTTTGAATATTCTATAACACTTAATACTGGACCATCTATTCCAGATAACATTTTCTTACATTCCTTTAAAGTATTTATTAAGACACTGCGTTTAAAATGGTCAAAATATTTTCTTCCTTCATGGTCAGAGTGCAAATCTGCCCAATATAAACATAGCATTTGTTTTTATTACAACTACCATCAGCTTAGCCTCCTCTCAATTAGCCCATAAGCTCCTGTTTGATATTTTATGGCCCTTTAGCAATAGAATGGAAATCAAAAAGTTTTAGCATAGCTAATGGGCCTTATAATGTAAACTTAAATTACTTTACAGTACAACGGTTTATTTTTTTAGTAAATTAAAATTTGAAATTAAAATTGAAGAATTTTTAATATACTCAAATTACAAAAATATTATAAATTAATTCATGAAAAATTTTATTGAGTTAAAGAATATAAAATAAGGTATTTTTTATATTAAGAATTTAAGGTAAATTATGTAACAACGGAGATTTTTCTGTTTTTATTTAAAAAAAAAAAAAAAATTCTGCTTACAAACTTATAATAACTATCTTAAAGAAGAAAAAAAGTGTTTGTAGTAAAATTCCAATGCATTACTTTCATAAAAATAAAACATCCAATAAACACTGGAAACATTGAAAACATAAACAATTGTAATAAATAACAAAATGACTTCGAAAAATATTAAGAGAAATCAACAAAATTAAAATGTTAATCTATAATTAAATATCTTAAGTATACATTAATGCAAAAATAATTAAGAGATAACATAAGATTTTTAGATTACAAACATACCTTCTTTCAAGCATCGAGATATTTATAAATTATACACATTTTTTTTAATAATTTAATTATAAAATACTCTAAATTTTCAGGAAATTTAATAAACATAAAGCTGAAAACTAGGATCAACCGAACAGAATTAATAAATCTGTTTACATAATGAAGATTACATCGTATGACATTTACATGGAATAAATACGCTATCAGTTGACACCATTCACAGAGATAAAAAGCGATTTCAATTTTTTTACGCTAAATTCCCTTTATTCATTCCACGATTCGCCTTTTTTTTTGTCAGTTTAACCTTTAAACCTCTGGAAAGTTGATAATGTAATCTATGCATTATAATGTATGATAAAAAGAGTTTTTGGTAATTTTTAGCGCGTTATAAAATCTTTCATTTACAGTTTTTTTTATTTATTTAATGTTTAGCTATTCATTCAAGCATGTTGAACTCATACGAAAAGTGTTATTAAATTAACATGACACCGTATATCATTTCATGTTACCATAGTTACCATTTCATCATCACCGTATTTCATTCCAAATGTATTTGGACTGGAGTGGATGAATAAAAAGTATATAGAATGAATTGAAAAAAGATTAAAAGATTAAGATTGCTTTGGCGGCGGATAGGATGATAAGTACGTGTTTTGGAAAAAATGTACAAAAAGGACTAGCCGTCTCTTTGATATGATAAAGTGTCGCCATTCACCCCCAGCACAGAAAAGGCCTATAGGCCCAGTGGCGGATTTTATTAGAAAATTCAGCGAATAAAGGGGCTTGTTGTTTAAAAAAAGATATCAAACAAGATTATAGGATGATATAATCTTACACAAGAGTCACAAGATTATAGGATATTTTCCATAAATGTATTGATATGAACTGTGCAAATATTTTATGCATAAAAAGTGTATTTAAATTTCTTGTAATGTATTTTAAACTTATATTGTATAGTTTCAAAATGGGGATTGTGTTTCAAAATTGGTGTGCATAGTACTTTTGAGGATTAACTCGGTATTTAAGAAAAGCTTGTTTACCGAAAATCAAATTGTTTGGCGCAGTTTAGCTAAAATTGGGTCTTGTGTCCACACTAATCAATCAACCTCCAAATTAAAAATAACTGTAAAGAATTTTACACGAATAAATGTGTTTCATTTATATGCATTCTACTTAAGATCGTTTAATGTATAAATTGTTATGGAATATATAAGAACATTTTGTTATTCTTTATAAAAGTGAAAAAAATATAGAAATGCAAAAAATAATACCAAGTCCAAGCTGAAATATGTTTTAAAATGAAAGATACAATATAAAACTGGTACAAATAATTACCAATTTCATCGACACAAATTCTTTGTGTTTTTATCATTTTTGCCTTTAAAATATTTAATAATGTTAATCAGTTTATAAGAAATTTTTCCTGTCACATTTCTTAATTAATGTACATTTTATTTTCCAATTTTTCAATCTTCAAATTATATCAAGACATAAAATAAATTTTTTTCTACAATATTTTTTTTCATTTATTTACATATAGTTCGTAAACTAAATCACATCTTTTAACATAAATATTTGTTTGAAAATATTTATTTTAAAATTGATTCCATATCATTTTACCTCAGATTTCGATTATACTTTCGAAATCTCATGAATCAAGTTTTGTCATAATATGTATGTTTAATGTCATATTTGTCATGTTTAATGTCATAGTATGTTTAAAAGAGCTTTCTGATACTTTTATAACTCAAGAAATTAATATATGTGTATATTTTAGAACAGGGGTCTCCAAACTTTCCAGCCTTAGGGCCATACTGTTTACTCCAGTAAGTACCAAAAATGTTTTAATTTTTCTGCCATTATAGATAATGGCAGAAAAATTAAAAACTCATTAATTAATCTATGGTACTATACTTACTTGTGTGTGAAAACATTCTCTAAAATGAAGTACACAAAAAGAATATTTACAGATCTAAGTTAACCGATGAGCATCTTAAATCTCTTTTAATAATTGGTACAAGTAAAATTGATCCACAACTACAAACTATCGTCAGTGACCCCAACACAACTACTGAGGGTAACTGCAGGATGTTCACTAGTTTATAATATTAGTGGGATTCATTTCAATTACTTGTTAGTTGTTATGCTTAAGTTAAATTTTCTGCGCATTATGCTTGTCATGAAACTTTACCTAGCAAGTAAATAAAATCGAGTTATTATCATTCTGTGTTTTTTTATCCAACATATTACAGCAACAATAAGTTATTCGCTGTCGCGGGTCAGATGGATGACTCTGGCGGGCCGCATTTGGCCCGTGGGCCGAAGTTTGAGACCCCTGTTCTAGAATATATATATTCTAGAAAGTTTATTATATATATATTTATAATATATTTGTACATTTCAGAAAGTTTTTCTTCACTGAAGAAATTTGAAGTTTCAAGTTCTTAAAATATGTAATTTAACAATCTATTTGCGTACTTATGCGCTTGTTTATACGAAACAGGTTTTTAAACTAAGCTATATTTCCGAAAATATCAAATTTAAAAATGTACATATATAATAATTTAGAAAGGTATATGCATAGAAAAATTGATTTTAATAATAAATTTTCAAATCATTCATCTTGTTTTCTTTATAATAAATATTCAATATCTAAAACAGTTTTATAAATTTTTTTTTATTCACCCATAAATTTCTCTCTTTTAAATTATTTTATCTTTATGTTTAAATATTTTGTTTCTCATCAAATTTTAAAGCATTTTCTTTAGTATTCCAAAAAATAATTTTTGTTCATTAGTATTTTAAAAAAATTCATTTAATTCATTCATTCATTTTTTAATCATTTATTAAAAATAAAAATGTAATAACTGTTAGTTATTCCTGATATTTTGTGTCAGAGAGAAATGATTTCAGTAAATTAGCGTTTTAGTTAAACATATTATATTATTTATAGTTGTGATGTCACGTGAGTGAGTTAATCCTGTTAATAACTAATACAGAAATGTCATTTGAAACCCAAAGATGGTCGTCATTCCTTGAAAGAAGGCATGTCACTTTTATTTAGGATGCAAAACTGGAGATCAGAACAAGCCCTGAAGCCCACATGCTGTAATTCTCAATCAAAGAATCTTTCCATATGACAGCGAGGCATACAGAAATGACAATATCATTTGCTATTCTTATGATTTGGAGAAAACAAATTAATTACATAAATGATTGCTACTTTTCAATTGTCCAAACTGTCTTCGTGCAGGAATCTCAATGAAAAAGTCGTAAGTGCAGTACTGGAATATATCATCTGCTATGCGACCCATTCCTCACGGTAAAGATTCCCCATTCCGAAAATTCCAAATAATTTTTCATTGATCCATAGGAAGATCTAGAATCAGTTTAATGCAATACTCTACAGTCTTCTACATCTAGTAATGAATATAGGACTCAGGCAAAGTTACTTGCATCAAAACATAAGAGAACGGAATTTACGCCAAAAAAAAAAGATATCAGAGTGACTTCGTTTCGCTATAGTTAAGAGCATTTTCTGGCTTATTTTACGTTCTGTCTTCATGGCTTAATGATGGCTTTTAAAATAAAACGTGGCCTTTCATAATAGCGGCTATTCATAGGTGCATCTAAAACAAAGCAGTATTGCTGCTTTATGGAAACCAATTTCTATCCATAAAATCTATAAAAATTGGAAACTTTTGTTGAACTGTATTCAATACAATAAGTACAGCTGTCATATTTGTTTTGATTTGAAAGTGGCAGCTCTTGTCATGGGTCTTCAATTAAGAAATAGGAAGTATAGCTACTTTTTAGCTGAATGGAACAGTAGTGGACAAGGGCAAAACTTTTGCATTATGTAAAAAATACAATTGTCAACTAAAAAACATGATATTATAGAGAAGAATGTATAAAATCCATCATAAGTAAAGGAAAAGATCTACCGCTACCCTTGCACATAACATTTGGTTTAATGAAAAATATTTTAAGAAGCCACAGACAAGGTGGATCAACCTTCAAATATCTAAATAGCAAATTTCCAGCAAAGCTAAACTGAAATAGGTAATTTTGATGCACACATCCATAAGCTATTCAAGGATACAAATTTTGTTAACGTGCTCCAACAAGATGAGAAAGAAGCTTAAAATGCTTTTTCCTAGTGTCAACGAATTATTTATGGAATATGAAGTCAAAGGACTAAAAAATTAGTGATGGGCATGTTGCTTGCTTACAAGAAACTTGATTGCATTATGTCTCTAAAAATGCATTTTCTGCAGTATCATTCGGAATTCCTACCAAAAAACTGTGCCTAAGTTGGTGTTGCGCAGGATGAACGTTTTCACCAGAACATTGCGAATATAGAGAAAAGATATCGGTAAAATGGTTCACTGCAATTTTGGAGACTACTATTGGACAATTTTCAATTATGATTCTGAGAAAATGCATAAAGGACAATCCAAACAACCTATAACATATACTAAACAAGTACATACATTTGTTAACACCTTGTTTCATGTTGAAATTATTGCTGCAAATACCTTAATAAAGGAAGGTAATTTCAAATTTTTCATTGTCATATTAGTATTAAGCAACTCAAAATTAATAATAAATGAATATTTTTAGCTCAGAGAAAAAATTTCATCAAAATTTTTGTACCGTGTTATCAATATACTATTCTAATCTTTGTTTGATTTAATTATGATATTTTAATACTTTTTTCAATTCAATCGATCTTTTGAATTTCTCAATTATTTAACCTTTAACATTTACGATTGTTTCAATAAAGTTTGAATTCCTTCAAAAAGCAACTTTTTGTTATGACAGTGTATTAATAATGATATCCTCGTAAAATATGCTAATTTAATAATATAATTTAATTTCAATGTAATTTTTTTTTCATTACTTAACCCGTGCTGTGTGTTTGTATTGAGTTTGTAAGTGTCTTAATTTTGGATAACTCTTGTGATAAAGATTTTACAACTTTCTTGGTTTCTTTCTTCACAATTGCTTTGCTAACATTTTGGACTGCATTTCATTTTTTGCAATTATATTTTTTGGCATTTATTTTTAAAAATCTTTTAAACTTAGAATGTTGTGATTGATTAAAAAGATTTCTATTAGCAATTTTGTGAAATATATTTCAAACTGTGTTTCATATTTTTATGAAACTTCTGCATAGAAACTGAAGTTTTCAGATTAAAAAAATATATATATTACATCTATATTTTAAAAATATTCTTAATTAATGAAGTTTTAAATATTATATTGCAATAGATCACAGCCAAGATAACATTTTGTTTAAGATGCTCTGATTATAAGTGAATTTTTTTAAGTGTTTCTTAATAAAACAAAGGAAAAGTGTGGAGGATTATATATGCAAATATCTGGAAAAAACAGTCCGTCTTTTTTAAACTTCTCGCATACTGTTGCCATATTTCTAATGAATTTGGATTAAAAGATCAAAGCTTATGTAAATATATTTGTTTAAATATTTAACACATTAAATTTAATTTTTCTAGTATTTATTTATAAACACATTATTTTATCTAAAAGTCTTATAGTATATAATTATCATCTTAATAAATAGTGTGGAATAAATACTGTTAATGACAAAACATTTTTTGCTATCTTATTAGTAAATTAACCCTGATCCTCTTAAGACGTCATTTCCAATATCTATCTCATCTATAAACTTGCTAATATTCATTACTTTACAGCAGGGGTCTCCAAACTTTCCAGCCTTAGGGCCATACTGTTTACTCAGTAAGTACCAAGGGCCAAAACCATTTTAATTTTTCTGCCATTATCTATAATTTCCAATTAGTTGTTATGCTTAAGTTACATTTTCTGCGTATTATGCTTGTCATTAAGCTTTACCTAGCAAGTCAATAAAACTGAGTTATTATCATTCTGTATTTTTTTATCCAACTTATTACAGCAACAATAAGCTATTCGCTGTCGCGGGCCGGATTGATGACACTGGTGGGCCGGATTTGGCCCGCGGATCGTAGTGTCCTGCTTTAGAGTATACTAGTTTTTAGTAGTTACATAAATTCTGAAATCATGAGAAAAAATCTATACGAAAGTTATATTTTCTGCCATCTGAACTCTGATGAGCATTCAAATATTGTGTTACGTATCGCATTGATTCAATTAAAAACAATGAACTTTATATGAAAAAATTCAAAATGTAACTGAACTCATAATCGATGAATAAAATATTAATAAGTCATGAATTACACTTTTAAAATTTCATTTTGTAACAGAATTAAATTATTTTTTTTTTATACACTTTCTATAATTTAAATAAACGAGCATTTTTTTTACAAAAATCATTATTTGATTATTATTAGAATAAGAAATTTGACGAATAAAAAGAAATCTTACCTGCAAAATTGGACAGATCAAAAGGATCAAATGTTTGAAATAAATATCCCACTTTTCAACATTTTAAGACGTAATTCCTGAAAGTTTATGCAAAAATTGATAATTAAAAATACTTATATATTATTTTGATATATATATATAAGTAAAAAAAAAATATCACTCTGAATAGCTTTTTGTTCTATTTATATTATTAAAAAATGTTTTTGATAAATTTCAGAAAACATTTCTATAGTACATATATAAATTGGATAACTAATAACACATGAAAATACTTCTAATTTTTGCAGTACAAAAGATAATCGAAAACTGAAAGCGTATTTAAAAATTTTACTTACATTCCTTTCCTTATACTTATCCTTTCACTACATTTATGTATTCATTAGATTCCTTTATATTTGCCCATCAGCAAATACTACCTGAAATGGACAATAAAAAATTGTTACTTTCAATATTAAGTCAAAATTTACTTCAATA
>BPLR01001792.1:0-56587 GCA_021605095.1 Caerostris extrusa
ACGTATTGCTCACTCTGGCTGGAGGCATTTAAGAGCTCACATTTTCTCAATACCTCTTGTTTCAAACTCTAACTGAATCCATCTTCTTCCAGAAATCCCGACTGAAGAATTTTCCATGCAGATTTATGTTGCTCAGAATCATTTCTCGTATCGTTTTCAAATGAAAGCCTAGCACTTATCAAGTTTCGCACGGTACTTTCAACAATACCGCTTCGGTCCCATTAACGTAAATGTAATCTTAGAATGGTGTACATTAACGTGAGGTTTTTATACCATATTGTTGATTTTCTTATTTAAGTGAAAAGTTATCTTGACATACATCCACTTTGAAATAAATTAACTTTGAAATAAGATTCCATATGGACATTAATTGGACTTGACTTGAATGAGAATCATATGCTCCAAAATTTTTCCAAATGTTGATGTGTCAAACATTATTGCAAACAACTTGTACGTGGGATGCGCTGACGACAACAAATTTCTAAAACTCCTTGTGGTGAAAGTTCAAATGGAAGGTAATGTTGACATCAATATTTTTTATTTTATTATTGTATTTCTAAGAATATTAATAAACCCTAACATAACAACTTGGAATGATCCATTTCCTATTTTTTCCAGAATTTAACCATTTTGCCCTTAGTATTTACTGCATTTAGAGTAAACGAAAATCTAACTGTAATTTCAACCAGATCCAAGTAGCTAAAGCAGTGAAAGAAATAAAAAATATTAAATCTGTTAATATTTTACTTATGTTTGTACTTCCAATTAACCTTTATATTTAAGTATTTTATAAGAAATATTTAAATTATTTGATACAACACTATCCATGTATACCATGCAAAATAACATTGACTTTTTAAGTGAAACGGATCAATCCCTTACCTTTACTTGGCAGAGAAAAATTTGTTCAAGTTAAGTCCCACTTAGTAAGTCCAAGAATCTAAACATATTAAGGTGTATACTAAGAGTACAGCAACGTTTTGATAAAATAAAATGCTGGAAAGATGACTGAAAAAACTCGTTCTGTATTAAATGAAACAAACTTACAGGTAAAACATATTATCTACATCTATTTGCACCCAAGTAAATTTGAAAGCATAAGATTCTGAAAGAATTATAATATGACGTTGCTTTATAGTTTTTTTTGGTTTAAAAATATTAATTACTTTTATTTGAAAAATATAAAATCACTAAGTTATATATGTTATATATAATAGCTCAATTTTAAACTAATAATAAATTTAAACTGATAATAATGACAATGAAGTTAGTTACATTTAAAAAATAATATTTTTATTTCTGAAATGCTCTGTTTTCAATTGTCTGTTGCATTCAAGGAATAAGCTGCCAATGTACCGCTGTACTTTCTTCAGGTCCCCCGCAAAAGAAATAAAAGAAAAGAAAAAGAGTTTTTTATTCAAAAACAGCACCATCGAATTGCGGTTTTCTCACCGCCGTTAACATTCTCCGGCTAGAAACCACCAAAGACGATGACCGGTCAAAAAGGCAAACTCCCCATTTGGCTGCATGCGATAAACATCTCGTGCATCGCCCTCTCTGGGAGAGCTGTTAAATTCTGGCTCAGCCTTAGGTTCTTTTTCTTACAAAAGGAAACCTGACAGTAAAATGCATTGCAAGTGGTACTCTGATATCGTCTGGCTCCTAGTGAAACAGTCGGTAGGCGGGCAGACAGGGCAGTGAGTGCAGGGCCGGAAAACCCTGCGCCTCCGGGAGTAGCCGGATGATTAAGCCAAAAGCGGGCAAGCCTCTAGTTCCGGATCTCTATCAGTATTGCTGCAGCTACGCGTATATCTATATAGGACCCGGTACGAAAGCCACATTTTATTATCCTGGCCTTACTGTGTGAGTAGAAAGTGAGTCGTGTTAATTGGAAACTCAAAGCACCTGGGATACTTTCTAGGAAATTAAAGAATTTATAAAGCGATGCAGCTATGGGAAATGTTTCACGTATGTTCTAGCTCTGCCTGGCGATGAGAATGGGAACATTTCTGCGACTTCGGTTTTAACTTGTTTAAGGTGTTTTGTTTTAAAATGTTTGGCTTAAGTATTCCATTAGTCAAAGCAGCTAATATTCCGAATATATGTTTCAGAAATTTTCTTATTGAACTAAAAAACTTTAGAATTTTGAATCAAGAAATATTAAGAATATGATTTGTTTGTTAATTAATATTTAATTAATATATTTTGTATAAAATAAAAAAAAAAAATATGCTTTTTTTTCTTCAATAGGTTTCCTAAAATATATTTCCAGAAATTTTAATACGAAATCTGTACCATTGGATAATTCAATTTTTAAGGTTACTAAATTAAAAGTATAATTTCAAGAATTAGCTCTAAATTTCACATAAATATTTACATTTATGCATTCATTATTTTGTATATACCTTTTTCTTTTCTGTGTTTTTTTGTAAAAGAAATTTTTTTAAAATATGACTGCCAAAACTTTATTAAATTAATAATTTATTCACTGTAAGATGATATTCCTAATTAATTTAATCATCATGTCGGCTTCATGATAGCTCAAATTTTAATACTAAAACAAGTGTCATTAAAAAAGAAAAAAATTACAAACATTTGTTATTTATCATAACTCTAACGTATATCATTATTTCAAAAAATGTTTATTTAAAAGAGATATTCTATAAGACAATGCAAATTTTTATTTATATAAATTTAATATTTTTTATTGTTTATATCTCATGTTTCAAATCTGTTAGTAGGCAGATGACCTTGTTTACTATGGAGTTGTTGAGTTGATAATGATGATCCTTTTTGCGAAAAACTACAATAAACAAATAAATATATCAATTGGTCATTTAAAGCAACTACATGTACTCAATTTAAAATATGTATATGGCTACTTATTTTCAAAAACGTAAAGGAAAAAAAAATAAATCAATACTTTGCTAAATGTTCCAAGAAAAGTTAGAATTTTTTAAAAGATGTTACACTACATATACAACAACTATATTAATTTAAGACAGCATATTAGCAATAAAAAAATACTGACAAATAAACATATCATTGACTAATGAAGAGGAAATAATGACATTTCTGAATGAAAAATCATTATTTTTTAAAAATTATGTTTTAAGCATTTATCAGATACTTTAAGTATGATCATGGATTATCTGAGTGCCAGTCATTGCCAGATATTGCTTACCAAATAAATATTGAGTAAATAAAAAAATAAAAAAAAAAATGAACTAGAAATGTTTTTTATTTCTTTTTGTACTGTCCCCCCAAAAAGACAGTGAGGCCAACCCATAATTTCAACAAAGTGAAGTTAGCTTCTTTACTACTGCAAAAGCCGCCACAGCAGGTAGACGTCACAACACGTAATGGCAGCCACTGAGTGTGCACACATAACTGCTGTTGTTATAAATATAATGCACGGCATTTGAAGAGGAGATCCTTTCATTACCCCCTTCACTAAGCCTAATGATTAAAAATAACACTGCTTGATTGTTCTTATTTGTTGCCCGTGTCATTTATGTAGGATTACACTGGGAAAAGAACAAAGAGCCCAGGTCCCTGTTGCGTTTGGGAAATTGATGCAAGGCACCCTCGTAAATAAATACGTTAGCTTCAATTGTCGAGCACATCATTTTGCGACGTTCTTTGTGTCTATTAAAAATGTTTGCTTAATGATATAAAAAATCTTGTTGGAAATAAGAAAATACCAAGATGTTGAAAAGTAACATGTTTTAGTCGTAAAAAGGAATTCATTTCATTTTTTAAAAAAAAAAAGAAATACCAAAATTATTTTACTTTTAAAATCATTTACCGACAATTTCAAAAAAACATTTACACGATGACAGTTTATTTTCGAAACATAAAAATAATAATAAATAAAGCTGTATTCAAAGTTAAAATGTTCCAATTAATAATTATAATTTTTAAAAGGTGTTACACTAGATACACTAGTTACATTAGATGTTACACTATAGTTACTTTAGATGTTACACGGTACACTAGTTACATTAGGTAACTACTGTAGACACACTTTGTACACGGTTATCTACAAGATACAGAACAATTTTAATTTTACAACAACATGTTAACAATAAAATACTCGACAAAAAGACATATTTTGTCTAATGAAGAGAAAAAAATACATTTGTGTATGAGTAATCAATTTTTAAAATAATTTTCTACACATTTACAGAAACTGATATGAGCATGTATTATCTGAGCTTTCGTCATTCAATTTTCTAACATGACAAAATTAATATTGCTTAAATTAAAAAAAAATTAACGAATCAGAACAAGAAGTGTCTTTATTTCTTTTTGTACCTGTCCCCCCCCCCAAAAGACAGTAAGGCCAACCCATAATTTCAACAAAGTGAAGTTAGCTTCTCTAATTACTGCAAAGCCACCATTACAGGTAGACGTCACAACACGTAATGGCAGCCACTGAGTGTGCGCACACAACTGCTGTTGTTATAAATATAATGCACGGCATTTGAAGAGGAGATCCTTTCATTACCCTTCACTAAGCCTAATGATTAAAAATAACACTGCTTGATTGTTCTTTTATTTGTTGCCCGTGTCATTTATGTAGGGATTACACTGGGAAAATGAACAAAGAGTTCAGGTCCTGTTGTGTTTGGGAAATTGATGCAAGACACTCGTAAATAAATACGTTAGCTTCAATTGTGGAGCATATCATTCTTGTGACGTTCTTTGTGTCTATTAAAAATGTTTGCTTAATGATATAAAATCTTTGTTGGATTCAAGAAAAATCAAGATGTTGACTGATAACATGTTTTTAGTCATAAAAAAAGGAATTCATTCATTTCTTTTAAGAAAGAAACCAAAACTAGAATCTCAAGAATTTAACGACAAATTGAAAGTCGAATAAATACTAATTAATGTCTGACTGAACTTGGTGTTTTTGTTAAATTTTTTTTAAAGGATTTTGAAAGATTTGGTTTGATGTTTTTGTATCCTTACTTTTTTTCTTTTCTTAATTATTTTTCTTTTTTTAACAACATGCACAGAATGTCTGAATTGCAACTAGCTACTCTAAACTTATTTTTCAGTATTAAAAGATTTTCGCTATAATTAGAAAATTGTTTTCTTTGAATTCTTCAGCATGTTTAAACAATTAATTTGATTGCAAATCACCTTTTAATACATATAAATAAATTAATAATAACATATTTATGTAATAAATTACATAAATAAATAATATATAATTTAAATAAATTAATTATGTAAATAATAATTATAAATTAATAAAAATATAAATATTTTTCGGCAAATTCTTATGACAAATTTATCCTTTACCTTTTAAATTAATTAATAAATCAAATTGTTATTATTTATTAAATGTCACGTGAAAACGTACCCGCATTTAAGTCTGATGCTTACTGCATTTTATGGTCATTTAATAACAATATTAACATTAGAATAGCCTTATATCTCAAACTGCCTTAGTAAACTATTCCATAATAATTAAGAGAACTAAAATATGGAATATGAGTTTATCAATGCTTTATTAAATTTATAAAATTTTAAATATTACGTCAATATGAATAATTATTTATAAATTCTTTTTAAAGAAAATTTATTTGATTACTAACTGCAAAATCATAATTTTAATTTGTTTAAAAGTTTTTCTGATTGAAATTTTAATCAAATTCTACGGCTATATTGTTTTAAACTACTGTTGCCTGACTCGTGGCTCAGTGGCAACACTCGCCGCTGGTGAGGTTGCAGATTAGGGTTGAGGTTCAATCCGCTGGCGGCTTTGTTATAAATACTGTTTCCAAAAACGAGGAAATTGGATGGCGTTTGTGATGTTCAGCATATTAGCTCGTTAGTCGAACTACCTTGTGGATGTTTTCCTAGTTTCCTATCATACGATACTCAAATGAGTGGTGGTTACCCCCTAAAAGTCCTCCCGTGAGGACCGCCCTTTTCTTCAATGGCACAAAAAGCAAAGTCAGACTTCCACCTTCGGGTGCTCCATCAAAAACAGAAGCTGCCACTCGTTTCCCTCCTTCCATGAGGCCAATGAGTTCCTGCCCTTGGTCTAGTTGTTAGTGTCGAACAAGTGCGATAAGAAACAACAGCAAATTACCACTGGATATCATATACATTTCACAAACCCAAAGAAAAGAAAAATAATATATCTAAACAATAATTTTATAACTTTAAACAATTAATTTGATTAAACTCTAATTAAGTTTGATTTAAAATGTTATTAAATAATTCAAAAGAGTTTGACTCAAGTGATTGACAATATCTTGAAAAAGGAGTACCTTATACTATACATCAATGTATTAGGAAGACATATATTTTATTTTATCAGCAACATCTACATATTCCAAGAATGATATTTCTACAAAAGATCTTTAATGCCACACACATGCCACTAATCCAATCGAATGCTCTTTTACCATTGTGTGCCACCGTCTCACATGAGTGCATGATATTTTAACACAACATGCGGCCACATAATGGGGCCTATTCTATTACCCAATAGCGGCCACTTCCACCTCAAGCTTCATTGCTGGCAATTTGGTATATGGAAACAATGCGCTGGGTCCCATTATCATTATCGGGAGACTGGCCGATGCGAATAGCTGGGATCATTTGTATTGCTTCGAGTTGTTTGGCATTGCACTTGACTCTCTCCTTTCGGTGCCAAAGTCGTTAGGGGTCCCCGTGCAGGATTCTTTGGCTTTTGTTCTCGCGTCAAGGAGAGGGAAATTAGTTTTACTGAATGTAAACGCACCGGGTTCATATAATTCGATTAAAATTTCGGTTAATCAATCTTCTGGTTAAGTGTGGTGGGGTACAAAGGGTGGGAGGACTGATGACGAGAATCTGTGGGATAAATATTTCTAAATACTGAAATAATCATATTTTCTGTGGAAATTCTGAAAATATGGAAATGACCTTGATTTCTTAATTATAAAACTATGCAAAAGTAAATAAATAAATAAATAAATATATATATTTGAAAAAATGGGTAGATTATATTATTTTCTCTTTCACACTCCTTTCTAGAAAGTAGTTTCTTCTAGTTCCACACTTGTTTTTTTCCACATTAGTTTCTTTAGTCTTTGTCCTTTCTAGAAAGTAGTTTCTTAGTTGCTTCACACTAGTTTCTTCACACCAGTTTTTTCCACACTAGTGTTTCTCTATACAAACTCCTTTCGAGAAATTTATAAAGGCACATATTATTACATTTTATTTTAAAATCATCCTCAACATCATCATCTTTGTAGGCGCAATAGCTCAATGATGGACCAAGGCCGTCTTCTTTTCGCTGGTTTTCTTTTTTTTTACGGAATAGAATCGTCAGCCCTACTTCCAACATTTGCCGAATGAGACTGGGATCTATAATTTAAAAGGGATTCCCAATTACTACAAACATTCATAACAGGGACTCGAACCTGTGGCATCGAGTGCCAGAGCACTAATTATTCTGCCATTAGCCCCATATTTTAAAATACATGTGCATAAATGCATTTAAATATAAATAACGGTAATTATTTTATCATTTCATTAATCAATTTCAAAGTTGCCGAGCTTTACATTCTAGGTTCAAGTCTGTCAAATCGGATATCATTACATCATGTTTTCAAACAGGAAAATCATACAATCAATGGTTTTTTTTTTATTGAAATGAAAATGGCATATAAACATAATGCTTTTAATTTTTTTCTTCATAAAACATTATCATTTCATTAATCAATTTTCAAAGTTGCCGAGCTTTAAATTCAAGGTTCAGGTCTGTCAAATCGGAGATTATTGCATGCTTTCATTCACGAATATCAAACAATAAAATTTCATTATTGGAATAAAAATGACCTGGAAACATAATGCTTTCAATTCTTTTCATAAAACCTCGTTATTGCCAAAAAAAATAATAATCACTTGTTAACCATTATATATAAAGAATATTTGAAATCTCTTTAATCACTATTCTTTCTAGAAATTTATGAATGTAATTATTATTGAATTTTATTTTAAAATACGCCCATAAATACATTTAAAATAAATTATGGTAATGAATTCTTTACAAAGATTCTGAGCTTTACCTTCAAAGCTCAAATCAGAGAAATCGAAATTTTTAAATACAAAAAGACGTAATTATATTTTAATGATATAAAAATGACAAGGAAATAATATGTTATTGATTTTTTTTAATAATAAAATTTCGCTATACAAAAAAAATATAAAAATTAAAATATTTTTTTAAAAACCTTAATGGATAGAATATATTTTTTTGTCTCTCTAATCCCTTTGCTTTCATGAACATACTGAATTTTAAACTTTTTTTTTAAAAATTGTATATTTATGCATGTCTAAAATATAAAATGTGATAAACAATGTATTTGATTTAACTATTTGGATTCAAAGTTGCTTAGCTTTACATGCAAAATTGATGACAAACTTGTTATTACGGTGCAGGGATTACACGATGAAAATCGATCAAAGATCTTCAAATATTGAACAGATCAAAATTTGTCTTTTATTGTAAAAAATTGCCTTAAAATATATTGTGCATAGGATGGTTTTATTCATTTTTTTGCGATATTTATCGATGCAATTAAAATGTAATGTTTTAAATATTTCTTCAGAAATATATTTAAGAAGTAAATAATACTAAATATTGTATCTTGTTTCGTTAACCATTTCCAAGTTTGCAAGGCTTTATATACGTTTACAAGAATATTTCGTTAGTTTTTGCGATTACTAAATTAGAAAATTAATATTAAATATATATATCTGAGTATAAATGTGTATTACATACATATATGCATACGGTTGATCCTATTAAAATTTGAATTAATCAATCTTCTAATTAATGGTGTCGGTATATAGTTCAAAGATAAAAGATACAAAGTTAGTATAAGAAATGAAAAAAAAAAAAAAAAAAAAAAATGGAAAACGGAAAACTGTTCGAATTTAACCAAATATTGAATTGAAGCTTTTTTTTATAAATTATAAAGATTCCGATTTTTATAGAATTGTTCCTTATTGCAAACATACCACACACACACACACTCACATATATATAAATATATATATATATATATATATATATATATATATATATATATATATATATATATATATATATATATATATATATATATATTTATATATATATATATATATTTATATATATATATATATATTTATATATATATATATTTATATATATATATGTATGCATATAAACCCATGCATTTATATGGATTATGCATGTATAATGCATAGTATGACTTCATCAAATTTTATAAATGAATAAATCTCTCAAAGGTAGATTTACACTTAACGGGAAATAAATTAAACTTTAACATTAAAAACATTTAACATTGCGTTAAAGAATTTTTATTGAGTGAAATCTTGATATACACTGAAGTGACAAAAGTCATGGGATACCTCTTAATATCGTGTCGGCCCTCCTTTCGCCCGGCGAAGGGCAGCAACTCGACGTGGCATGGACTCAACAAGTCGTTGGAAGTCTTCTGCAGGAATATTGAGCCATGCTGTCTCGATAGACGTCCATAATTGTGAAAGCGTTAATGGTGCAGGATTTTGGCCACGAACAGACCTCTCGATGATGTCCTATAAATGCTCGATGGGATTCATGTCGGGCGATCTAGGTGGCCAGATCATTCGTTGGAATTGTCCAGAATGTTCTTCAAACCAATCGCGAACAGTTGTGGCCCGGTGACACGGCGCATTGTCATCCATAAAAATCCCATCGTTGTTTGGGTACATGAAGTCCATGAATGGCTGCAAGTGATCTCCAAGTAGCTGAACGTAAGCATTTCCAGTCAATGTTCGGTCCAGTCGCACCAGAGGACCAAGTCCATTCCATGAAAAACAGCCCACACCATTACGGAGCCACCACCAGCTTGAACAGTGCCTTGTTGACAGTTTGGGTCCATGGCTTCGTGGGGTCTGCTCCACACCCGAACCCTACCATCACCTCTTACCAACTGAAATCGTGACTCATCGGACCAGGCCACGGTTTTCCATTCATCTAGGGACCAACCGATATGCTCACGTGCCCACGAGTCGCTGCAAGCGATGTCGTTCTGTCAGTAAAGGCACTCCAGTCGGTCTTCTGCTGGAATAGCCCAAGAAAGCCAAATTTCTCCGCACAGTTCTAACAGACAAGTCCCTTGTACGTCCTACATTGATTTCTGCGGTTATTTGACGCAGTGTTGCTTGTCTGTTAGAATTTACGACTCTTTGCAGACGTCGCCGGTCTCGCTCGTTAAGTGCAGGCGGTCGACCACTACGCTGTCCATGGTGGGATGTTGTGCCTGAAATTTCATACTCTCGGCACACTCTTGACACAGTGGATCTGGGAATTTTGAATTCCCTAACGATTTCCGAAATGGCATGGCCCATGCGTCTAGCTCCAACTAACATTCCGCGTTCAAAATCTGTTAATTCCCGTCGTGCGGTCATCATCACGTTAAAACCTCTTCACATGAATAACTTGAACTGAAATGAAAGCTCTGCGCATTTATACCTGTTCTACGCGATGCTACTGCCATCTGAAAATTTGCATATTGCTATCCCATGACTTTTGTCACTTCAGTGTATTATCAATCTCCAAAATTTAACAAAATTCTCCAAAATTTAACAAAACAATCAAAGAAAAAAGTTTGACCAATTTTTATCAAAAAAGTTGTAATATGTTGATTGAGTTGTTTAAATGCTATTTTAAATAATTATTTTTCATGATTAATTAACGTTTTTTTTTTTTATATTTAAAATTCACAAGGTATTTTAAATGATTTTTAATTAATATATTATTCTATAAAGAAATCCTATATAATATATTGTTAATTAATATATTAAACAGGATTTTTTTAATGTAAGTTTAACATCGGCGGCGTTAAGGCCGGACTTTGTTTTCTGAGAGGACCTAGGAGATAACTGCCTCACATTTGAGTAGGGCATGACAGAAAACAAGGAACTCCCATCAGATAGATTAAATGCCACCTCTGTACGCAAACTGTTTAAATTAACCTTAAGTACTCCTCGTTTCTGAAAAGGATGAATTCGAACCTAATCTTTACACCTTAACATTTGGGCACAAAACGAGCTTTTTTTAATTCTAAGCCTCTTATATTTATGAATCAGACAAATTTGAAAACAAGTAATATAAAAAAAAAAAAATTATGTCAATTCATACTTTTTTTCACTATATTGCAGAAAGTCCATTATAAACAATGTTCATTCATTTTTTTAAGTTTATCTGGCGCCATCTATTGGTAGATATATGCAACTTAAATCTAAAAAAATTAAATTAATTAATTAAATTTAATTACTGAATTAATATTTGAAAAAGCTGTATTAACATCAAGTGTCATCCACTACAAATTAAAAAAAATGTATTTGAACTTGAGTGGATAAATAAGAAGTATTTTATTAACGATTGAAAATTTGAACGAGATATATATAGGGAGAGTGTGATCTAATAGAAGGAATTGAAAAACATGATAGTTAAAAAAGTAACAAATATCAAGCTTTTTAGTTTATTTAAAAATTCGAACGTATGCATATAAATTAATCTTATAAATTTAAATTTATTTATTAATTTAGAAAATTAATCTATTCAATCGATTTATGTAAAACCTGGATTTAGATGTAATTATCACTCATGTAATTCGGTTAAAATTTGAGTAAATTAATGTGTTAATTAGTTCAGTGAAGTAAATTTAGTTGATGAGAAGAATATTGGATAAATAATATTTTTATTAAAAATTCACATAATATTATTTGATCTGGATTGCGTAGAAATTCGCTTATAATAAAATAATAAAACAAAATTCTTGTTAAGTTTAATCTATATATTATATTCTTAAAGGTTTACCTATGAAACTCTAAGAGAACTTAAGGATAATATTCAAATTTATATCGATCCATATAACTTTTCTCTTTGCATAAAGTTCCCAAGAAATTTAAATAATTCATGAATCTCTAAGATTATATTTGTGAGAAGTTACTAAGGGAAATTCATCAGTTTAAGTTTATTTAATAATTAATCTTCAGTTACTAAGTTTAGTTGAAATAACTCTTTTATCAATTCTTATTTTGCAGGAAAATTAAAATTTATTTTAATACCTTTTCAACCATTAATTGCCCTACTTAAAAATAATTTTTAAGGAAAAAATAACTATTTTTCTCATGAAATAGATCAGGTTTAGAATTCGCTGATTCATTTGTTTCTTCGCTTACCTTTCAGCCATGTTATAGCCATGCGTATATTAATAATAATTATTTATTTCAATTTAAATATTCTGTATAAAAAAATTACGGTTAAATTGTGTCCCGTTTTGTTAGAGATATACCCATGATTACTATTGCCGGAATTGAGACATTTTTTGTTTAATATTGGTTAGCTTCGTGTACCACGTCCCACTTCATGTACATATTAGACTGGGCCTCATGTACTTTCATGTACACTCATGATATACCTACATGTATTTAAGAACAACACACTGATGGGTGATGTCGGGTGGACAATGGCTTCAGGAAACACTTTTAAAAGCAATTGTCCCACATTTGCTTGTTGTATGGCAGAAAACCTCTCACTAGACCTGCTGAATATCGACACTTTAACATTTACTGCCCCAATCAGTAACTACAATGTTACCAGCAGATTCGAGCCACGTCCCTATTGCACGCTAGTTGCGCACATTGCCACTGGAGAACGAGTCCCCTTTTAACTGAGGTGAAATTTAATAACATTGTTCTTGTTCTAATTCAACTGGCAATACTGAGACAGATAATATTTATGCCGTAAGCATGGGAGCACCGCTGTTAATCATTTAGTACTAACCGGGCGGCACGTGTAGCTTGAAGATATGCTACGGCTGCTAGTAACACTATTCCCACAATGCTCTATGATCATATTAGACCGGGACCTAAGCATGGATTGAAAACCAGTACAATCATTAAACCTAAAGCCTGTAGTAACGAGCGCTGCCATTCGGCCATCATGCCACAATTTATTTTAAATTATTTCAACTAAAGCCACTGGTGTGTTTCTTTCATAAATATTCCTGTTTTTGCAATTTTTGTTTTTCTATATGATATGCTACGGACGCAAGTAACACTACCCTCACAATGATATTTGACTGGGATTTACGGTTTAAAGTGAATTCCGAATCACTATAAACATCGACGCTACCGCCGGGATTCGAACCCTGTGGTACCGAGTGCCAGAGAGCTATCCATTCGGCCATCAGATCGTTACTTAATAATGTTGGGATTACTGTTGAGAACTGGACATGGAGGGTAAAAAAATATTTTTTTCTACCGATACAGTTTTCTCCTTAGGTGTATTGCAAATGAAATATTTTTTTTTTTTTTTTTTTTTTTTTTTGTTAAATTTTCATCTTTCCGTACACCTGAGGTGTGCTGACATTGAAAAAACACATAACATTTTGTGGATAATTTCAGCAGTTTCTGACTCTTAAAATATAATTTTTAGCTATTCATTTAATTAATGAATAATTTAAAATTACTACCAACTATAAATTATCATTTCGTTATGATTAGAATTTAAGGAAATAATTGTAATTTGTAATAATAAAATTTAATTAAATATAATTTTATAGCATTTTCAGATTTTGAAAGGAAAGGAAAGTAAAAGATAATTAAGTATTTAAAATTAATCATGATTTGTACAAAGAGCAGATGATGAATTATGAAGGGGAAAATATTCAAAGATACACAATGTTAATTGGAACAAGTTACTTATTTATTTATAAGTAATTTTGAAAGAATCATATGCCTTATATTAAATAAAACTTTTCGTGAAATTATTTTATATTATATTTAATTATTTAAACACTGACAATTAAATTATTCATTTAATGTGAACTACATAATTCTAAAATTCAATAAGAGTTTCAATTACTTGAAAAAATAATAAGATATATGACCTTAGTCTAAATTATAGATATATGAATAATAGTTTACATTTTCAATCATCAGTTTATTTAAGATATATGAATAATAGTTTACATTTTCAATCATCAGTTTATTTAATTAGAGGGTTGTTTAAAGTTTATATAAATATATTCAAATTTCAATAAAATAGAAAGATGTGGTTGAACTTTGATTATAAAACTATCATCGTTGCAAATTAGTTAATTTATCAGCAAAATAATTGTAAATATTAAATTGCATTTGTGATATTCTTCATTTTTATAACAAAAATCAATTTATTATTTACTATTTTACCACTAAAATTTTCACAATCAATTTTACTTCAATTGCATAATTTAAGTATATATTTGCATTTGCTTTTATTAAAGCGTATAAAAAATTATTTAAAAGGTTTGAATTTAATTTAAATGTTCCAACAATTTATATATTAAGGTATTCGTCATAATTAATTTTAAATAGCTACAGAAGTAGACCAGCAATGTACCTCATTCAAATGGTATAACATATTCAATCGACCGAACTAAATGTCTTAAGAGTGATGTAAACATTGATTTAAATAAATAATGATAGTGATCAATCATATAAGGAATGATAAATGAAGATTAATACTGATCATTCTTTTAAAATTCTAACAGTGAAAATTCGACAAAAAAGAATTTTCAAGTAATAATAACAATAATACAATTTTTAACTGTTATATATCATGTTCTCAAATACATTAAAACACCATGATTTGCTTTATTATAATAACAAGTTTTTCTAGGCATATTAGAAAAAATTTCGAAATCCCAAATAAAAAACGATGATATAATCATGCTTTATTATTACAAACCGATCAAGATTATTTTTTATTCAAAAATAATGTTTGTCCAATTTAAATTTATAAAGCCATATACATAAAAATTGAAAGTGGCACTGTTATAATGACCTAATAATATATGTTATATATTATAATATAATATTATATGGTATATATATACTATTATAATGGTTTGATTCTGATATATTATCTGAATTATCCATCAACAAGTATATCATCTTAATATTTGTATTATATAAATTTATTTAATAGTATTGAATTAGTTTAATTCAAATGTCCCAATCATTTATATAATAGAAGATAAGAGTCATAATTATTTTCAATAGGACAGAAATAGACCAGCAATGTAACTCATTCAAATGATATATACATATTACATTATTCACTCTAACGAATTAAATGCCTTAAGAATGATGTAAATATTCATTTAAATGAATAATGATACTGATCAATTATATGGATAATGATCAATTAAGATTCTCAGCATTCGTTTAAAATTCGTCAATAAAGGAATTTCAAAATGATAATAAAGTGCACCTTGTTACTGTTATATATCATGTTCTCAAAACACCATCAGTTGCTTTAATTATAGTAGCATATAAATTATTTTTTATTCAACAGCAATATTTGCCCAGTTTAAATTTATAATGTCCTATGCATAAAAAATGAAAGTGGAGCTGTTTTAGTACCACAACTATATTTTGAAAAATGCTCATGTCCAATAAAGACACATATTGACAAAAAAGTTTAATTCTAAAGATATAACTGTTAGTAAACATACAGTTTTTTTTTTTTAAATTCTCATTGACAAATATTTTATATCTTAACTAATCATAGAAGAGATAATTTGCTGTCTTAATCATTCATCATCAAGTTTACTATCTTAATATTAAGATGATATAAGTTATTTCACATTAATAATTCACTCCTTTCAACAGGAGGGTTTTTTATATTTATTAGGTTTGAGGAACAATCTTTAACTAAAAAGTATAAAGAAAAGCTTATGAGACTTCAACTTCTATTAGAGTTGAAAGACGCCGTTTTTCCCCAGACGTTTATCGTTACATGTAACAAATCACTCGAAACAACGTCCTGGACTTAATTTTCAATAGTGACAAAAATAGACCAGCAATGTAACTCATCCATTTAAACGATTCAATCTAACGACACATATTCCATCAAACGAACAAAATGTCTTAAGAATGATGTAAACATTCATTTAAATGTATAATGATACGGATCAATCATATAAATAATGATAAATGAAGATTGGTATTGATCATTCTTTAAAATTCTAATCACAAAAACAAAAAAGAATGTCAAAATAATAATAATAATGAAAATATAATTTATTATTGTTATACATAGTGTTCTCAATATCTCAATACACCATCATTTGCTTTAATTATAGTAGCATATTTTTTCTAGACATACTAGAAAAAAAAATATCAAAAAGACGAATACAAAATCGATGCCGTCATCATGCATACCTATTACAAAACTATCAACATTATTTTCTGTGCAACAGTAATATCTGTCTAGTTTAAATACATAATACCATGTACATAAAAGATGAAAGTAGTGCAGCTTTAATGGCCACATGTTTTGGCATATAGTCATCTCCAATAAAAATATATCTTGAACAAAATAAGTTTAATTCTGATGATATACCTATTAGTAAGCATACACTTTTATTTAGAATTCTCATTGACAAACATTTTATGTCTTAACTAACCCAGAATGATATATTTGCTGTCTTAATCATCCATCAACAAGTTTGCCATCTTAATATTTTTATTATTATGGTGGCATAAGTTATTTCACATTAATAATTCACTCCTTTCAACAGGGAAGTTTTTTATATTTATTAGGTTTAAGGAACAATCTTTAACTAAAAAGTATAAAGAAAAGCTTAAGAGACTTCAAGTTCTATTAGAGTTGAAAGACGCCGTTTTCCCCAGACGTTTATCGTTACATGTAACAAATCACCCGAGACAACGTCCTCACCCTGTTTGTTTAAGAATCGATATCTTTCTGTCCAAAGCTTCACCACGAGTTTTATTTCGTTGCTTCCATTATGCAAAGGCGCAGCTTGACTAAACTCAGAATTTAAAATTTCATCGGTTTCGATTATGCAGCAAAACCGAATGAGCACGAAGTAAATAAATACACGGACTGAATACATAAAATATCGAAGCCGAAACCGCGGAAGCTTTTTCCTTTTCAATGCTAAGTACAAACTTTTGAACGATTCTATTTAGTTTATATGGTTTTTATTTTTTTTTTTTCATCAGAAAACGCCAAAGAAAATAAAACATTTGTATCTCATTTTGTGATTCGTGCGTTCAAGGTATATTTTCTGAAAGATGTTATGATGGATATGTTTTATTTTTGAAAATGGTCATGGTTACGATTATTTGTAAAACTAAGCACTTTTTATTTTGTGAATAAGTTTTTTTTTCATCCACATTTTTAACGCAGTGGTAAAGTGTGCCAAAATTGCAAAAATAGGTGCATGAAGGATTAACGAATCGATCAGTTCACCAAATTAATACAAAGAGTGCCAAATTATTCTGCTGGATGGACAAGACAGGAAATCATGTTTCTGGCCCATTACTTTTTTACTTGCAAATTTTTATTTGAGAGACTCAAGCTTTCATTCCGTGGACATGAAGGTATCCTCTGCAGTATTCTACCTCCTACCCACTTACATTATCATGGCATATGAAAAAAACTTTTCGAAGCCAATATTAACCTTGGTAAGATTAGCAGATTAAAATGCAAAGGGTCTCGACTCATAATTCGTTGCATGTTAAATTTTATTTGGAAAAATCAAATTTTTAATTATCTCAGACTAAGTATCAAATTATAGCTTTGTTCAATGTAAAGGTATTTTCCCTTTTTTAATTTTTATATATTTACTGTATGTGTGCATGTATGTATATTTAAGATAATTTATCTTTATAAAATAATTTACATGCGTATGTATTATAATGTGTATATATTATAAGTGTATGCGTATGTATTATATGTATTATTATTGCGTATGTATTATTACAAGCGTATGTATTATTACATGCGTATGTATTATTACATGCGTATGTATTATTACATGCGTATGTATTATATTTACGTATGTGTATATCTTATAAGTGTATATTAAAGTATTTTGTTTTATAAAATAATCTACATGTGTGTATAATATCAGGTCGTTAAAGATGAAATTTGAAGAAAAATGGCAAAATCGGTTGATAACTTACAAATATAAGTAATTATTTTATTCATCAAAGTGTGCACCCACTAGCATATTGTCTATATGTTATTCCCATTTAAGCGTCAGGTTGTTCATAAAACCCTGGTGGACGAGTCAATGAATTCCTCGAAGGCTATCTTTACAGCATTGACGGAATTAAATTGTTTGTCCATTAAATAATAGTCCAAATTGAAGAAGTTGTGGTCAGTGAGGCAGGGATAGGTCTGGTAAATATGGAGAATGAGAAGTTCCAACTTCGATTCCACTAGTTTTGCCACAGTCATGTGTGCAATGTGTGGTCTAGCGTTATCATGTAATAAGATAGTCAAGAGATTATGTCAATCTTATATAAACTAGTCTAGATCGTTTTCTTTTAAGTTTTTGCATCATTCGTCTAGTTGTTTGCAGTATATTTCTGCTATGTTCGATGGGGCAGGTTTCATGAAATCATAATGCATCACACCTGCACTAGACTACCAAACGCTCACCATCAGCTTCTTTTTAAGGAATGTTAGGCTTTAGATTGGGTTTTGGTGCTTCATCCTTGCCCAACGATTGTTCTGAACTCTGTCGCGATTGTCTTATTGGATCCATTTCCCGTCACAAGTGACAATTCCATTAAAAAATGGAACAGATTTGTGACCAGAAAGCAACATCAAGTAAGCTTCCAAATTCTTTTGTTTCTTTTTTTCTTCAGTTCATGTGTTACCCACTTATCCAACTTTTCACTTTACCGATTTGAGTTAAGTGAATTAATATAGTCTATTTGCTAACACCAAACTTCATCGATAATTCATGGACTTTAATGAGATGAATCAGACTCAACGGTGACCTTTACTTCGTCATTATTGACCTTTAATTTAGGACGACCGCCAGTACGAAATTTGACTTACCAATTTGATACTGTCTGCTGCGTAATAACACTAGAGCCAAATATATTATGTTCTGCCCGTTAAGCGATGCCGTAGTTTTCAAACTACATAACGGTGCAAATTTCCAATCATTCCATTTTCAACAAACTTATTTTTAAAACATTTTATAATATTCCTTAAAAAAAAATTTTAAAAAAAAAAAAAAGTTCAAATTTCTTTGCTAACCCATATATTATATGTATAAGTGTGTTTGTGTCTGCCTTCATTTCTAATTAACTAAGCAAAACTTATCTGATGGCGTCACTTTCCTATCATTTTAAAGCGAAAATATTAATTAAATTAATAATTATTAATAATTAGTGTTTGTTTGCCAAAAATTTTACATTTTTCATAGTTATTTGATTATTTAAATTTTTTATACTATATTTTGTTTTGTTTATTTCTTTATTTCTGCTTTTGGAATATTGCTCTTGTATTCATTTACATTAATTAAATTTTGCTACCGATATTGAAATTTATTATATTTGCCAAAAATAATTTTTTCGCTGAGATATACATAGAATATTTATAAATTTTAAGTTATGTTTATTTAAATATATGATAAAATTTCAGTTTTTTTGTTTTTATATTACTTTAAAATCCGTATTTTCCAAGGAATGAAAAAGTTTTGATGTCAAATTCAACGACAATAAAATTATAATTAACTACTATATCAATAAAGATCACTGTATTACAAAATTTGCTACGATAGATTAAAATCATATTTATTTAGTAAACTGTTTTTATTAATCAATTAATTTGATTACATCAACCACTCGTTGACTCATCAATTTCAATGATTGAGGAATTAATAAATTTTATAAACATAATAAAAAAAGTTTGCTTTGACAAAATCTTTTAACAACAAAAAATTCTAGAATTTGAATAATTATTTTGAATATCCACCATTCTTATAATATTTAAAAGCATACATGCTGATGATATATAAATTTTTATCCATTGAAATCATTGAAATCAGATGCCATATATTTCTGTTCATAATCTTAAAATTGTTAAAATAATATTTCAATATGGAGCAGGAAATATATTTTACTCTATCGTCCTAGACAGAAATATTATGGTATTTTGGACCATCATTAAAATCAGATGCCGCATATATTTATGTATAATATTTCAATATGGAGTAGAACCATCATAGTGAAATCATAGATGCTCATCATACTTATCACTAGATTCCTAATCATTCACTTAAAGAATGATGATTGAAAAATGCCAATATTTCATAATCATGGAGTGGGAAATATATTTTATTCTACCGTTCTCATGGTACTCGACCAAGAAATAAATTATGGTATTTTACAATAGAAATTTATGGTAAAGAACCATCATTGAAATCAGATTTCTGTTCATAATTTGTGTACATTTGAACATCATTTTTCTTTGATTTATTCATTTAATAATTCTATAGTTCCTCATATTAATTAATTATTTTAACAAATTATGAACATAAATATGAGGCATCTGATATCATTATTTCAGTCTAGAACGATAAATAAAAATTTCTTAACGTTGAAAAAGATTTCAATAGATTTGACTCATTTAATATTACTTTATTAATTAATTAAGAATGGATAGATCATCATCATGCAAGTATTTCCATGATATATTGTTTCCAAATTCTTGAATATTTGTTTTTAAATGATTTTGAAACATATTTTGATTCTATTTATAAATATTTATTAAATCAATGAACAAAGATGATAGCTCATCATATTCTTAGACAAGAATATCATGGAACTGTAAAAAAACACCATCATTACTAACTAGATGCCTCATCATTCACTCTGAAGAACTAGTATTGAAATCAGCCACGTATTTCTGTTCATAATCTTTAATTGTTAAAATAATATTTCAAATTGAATTATATTTTATTCTATCATTCTCGACAAGAATATTTCAATATAGAAGAACCATCATTGAAAAATGCCACATATTTCTGTTCATAATCTTCAATTCTTAAAGTAATCTGTCCATATGGAACAAGAATATTTTATTCTGCCGTTCTACAATAGTAGTACTGTAAAACACCATCATTGGAACTAGATGCCTCATATTTCTTTCCCATTACTCTAAAATCACTGTTCCTCAAAGGAAGGAAGAATTCTGATTTCGACTTCAATGACCGTGGAACCTTCCGCTCAATTTTCACTTCAATTCCACCTCACTACACCTAACTGGGTAAAGAGCAACCGATTGATGAACGCCACCAGAAATTCCGTGACTAACTTTCACGTCAGGATGCCTTAAACTGATCCCGGTACAAAAGCAAAAATGAACGTCTCCATTCTGCTGCAGTTGTTAATTAATTGCGCGAACTGGGCTGGACCATCTGTAATTATAACTCACAATAATTCTTCTCTTTTGTAATTGAACAAGCGTCTTACGCCAGTGTCGCTGTGTCTGGAGTTTTAGTTGCCAGAATATTGGATTGGGTGCGCTGAACAAGTGAAGGGAATACTTTTCTATTAGATTGAAATATTTGCTGAGGGTAACGAATGATTGAGTCAAATAATTAGTGAAGAAACTGCAGATTGCTAAATAAATTTGAAGAGCTTCGTTTATTGAAGCAAGAATTCTGGTATGGGGTTGTATTTATTTATTAGCTTTACACTAATTAAGTTACTTATTTATTACATATATTTCCCTTTAAAGCAGAGAGTATTTGATTACAAATTAAAATAGCAAGTTGTTACGTCATAATATTTAATTTCAAGAATTTAGGTAAGCAATTGAAAATTTAAATTGTTAGAATATAATTTAGATTTTTTGGCATTTTTAGAGTTTTACGTAAAAAATGTATTATTACAATTTGTATGGATAGACATAATATATATATATATATATCATCAACATCAATTGCGAAACCCCACTCTAACGGACAGTGGACGTCTGCCTTATAGCAGATGTAGACATGGCATGTTTTATTCGATGACATGACGGCATGACTTCGAAAACATGACAGTTTACATTTTACGGGTCAGAGTTTTAGCCCTACGTCCAAAAGTAATATTAGACCTGGACATACAGTTTTAAGTGGATTCCGAACCACTACAAACATCCACGGCAACGCTGGGACTCGAAACCCAAAGTCTATGATATCGAGCTTTAGTCAATCGGCTACCAGGCCCCAAATTGTATATATTATGTATATATTTTCTGCAGAACTGCGTTTCTGTTGAGAAACGTTGAGTTTACAGTCTCTCATCCCGTGAGGAAATATATATGTACTACAAATTGAGAGAAGTAGGAACGCAACCTACGTATAAGTTGGTCTACAGACTTCCGATCAGAAACGAAATATATTCTGAGCAAATCTAAGTATCCGGAAGATTAGAAGTGGAATATCTCCACGTATCTAGAATTATATGTATTTAAACGTGTTAAATATTGTATATAGCTAATTGTATGTGTGTGATGTCTGTGTAGGTGTAAATTAATCTCTGAGTTCTCAAACATGTGTCTTAAGTCTCAAGCCAACCACACCCAGTCACAATGCAACTGTATAATCCACAGCACTACAATCTGGAGTCCAACTTGGGGTTGCCCGTACTTGTACACTACAGATGTGAATGTTTATCCCATTATCCCGACTGCAAATAATGAATTAAAAATAAGGTACAATAAACTGAAAGATATTGTGATGTCATCTTTACATATGATGCTTCGTTTTTACATTACAATATAAAAACCTAAGATCACTGTAGAAACTTATGTTGCATGTTTACGTACAAAAAGAAAACTGACAATTTCATCAGTGAAAACTAACTAAAATTGAATTATTTCATTAAGATTTCGAATTGTGAATAACAAATGTTTGATGCTATAAAATCAGTAAAATGTAAATTCCCATTCATGCATCATTAACAATCATAATCATAATTGAATACTGAAACAAAAGACACTACTTTAAATTCAGAAAAAAAAAAATCTCAATTATCCAGAAAACAAAATTTTACAATTTCCATTTCCGTGTAAGTACCATACTTCATTTTAATTACCTTTCCCTTTCACTGTACTATTTTTTAAAAACAAAAGACAGAAACACTAATAAGAACATTTGTTTTAGTTTTTTTTTAACATAAACTTCTTGTTTAATTGCGATATAATCGCACTTCTCTTCGGAATATGAAAAGAATGGATTTTATGACTGTCACAGAGCGAGCAAAAAAAAAAGCAAAAGTAATAAAAAAGACCTTGAGACTGGCAATTGGATTACTTCTTTTATTCAAATTGAAACAAGAATTAAATAAAGTTAATGACTGTATTTTTTTAATAGGTTATTTGTACTCTGAACGACAACAAAAAAGTGCTTATGTTAGTTGTTTCAGAAATAAGATTTATTAATCATTAAATTTTGGCGACATTAAGTAGAAACATCAAATATTTCCTTTCTTGGTAAAAAATCATTTGCGTTCATCAGATGGTGACAGATAAAATCTCGTAATTGTTTTTACGCTTAAATACATTGTATGGAATAAATTAAAATGAAAAATGTGATGAAGAATATAAAATTATTTTTAAAAAGTTTAATACATTAAAATGCTACCAGAATTGAATCATACTTTTACATCAAACCCATTGCATTAATAAAAATAACAAATTCTTAGAATCGAAAGAGTTTTTTTTTTAATATAAGTATATAATATCTTTCACATACTTAGAAATACGTATTTGTATTTAGTATCTTAATATATTTCATATTTGCACCGAAGATGTGTAACCGTGCTTCATGTTACTCATTGTAACACCGCCACCTGTGGCGTTCAGAAGAAATGATCAGTAGGCCTCTAGACTTTTACCGGAGAGGAATTACTGATCAATTGCTCTTCTATTGAGAAACATTCAGTTTGCAATCTCTCATTCCATATATTTACCGCAACCTATAATTATAAGTTGTCTTACAGACTCTCACCCGGAGAGTTGATATATTTCACGGAAACCAAAGTATAGGTTTTTCAGATTAGAATTGGAATACTTCCTCAAATCTAGAATTATATGTCTTTAAATGAGTTAAATATTGTATGTATCTAATTGTATGTTTGTGATACTTGTGCTTGTATAAATAAAATTGTGGGTTCACAAACCTGTGTCTCAAGTCACAATCCAAACACACACAGTTACAAACTAATTACAAAAGACAACACTGCAATATGGCTCCCAACGTAGGATTACCCATACTTGCATACTAGAGATGTGAAAATGTTATCACTTTATGCGTCGGTAAATATTAAAATTAAGAAATGTTTCTTTGACTTGAAAAATATTGAGATACCTTTTTGATTACTTCGCTTTTAGATAACAATATAAAATTCTAAGATCACAGTATAAATTTAGATAGTAGTTTTGTTACTTATAGACAAAAAAAAACTATAGTTTTATCATAAAAATCAAATTAATTTAATTATTTCCGTGAGAAATAACTAAATTAGTTATGCTACAAAATAATTAAAATAATCATAATCATAAATTACATAAAATATTTAATGCTATAAAATCAGTAAAATGTAAACCCCATTCATGCATCATTAATGATAAAAATCTTGAATACTGAAACAAAAGACACTGCTTTGAATTAAAAAAAAAAAATGCTCAATTATCCATAACAAGAAATTTTTACTGTTTCAATTTCCGTGTAAGTATCATACTTCATTTTAATTACCGTTCCGTTTCACTATGCTATTTTTTTAAAAAAGAAGACAGTAACACTAAAAGAACATTTGTTTTAGTTTTTTTTTAACATAAACTTCTTGTTTAATTGCGATATAATCGCACTTCTCTCCGGAATATTAAAAATAACGGATTTTGTGATTGTCACAAAGCGAGCAATTAAAAAACCAAAAGTAATAAAAGACCTTCAGACTGGCAATTGGATTACTTCTTCTACTGAAATTGAAACAAAGAATTAAATAAAGTGAATGACTAGGTTTTTTTTTTTCTGATTGTGATATTTGCACTCTGAACGACAACAGAAAAATTGCTTATGTTAGTTGTTTTAGAAATAAGATTTATTAATCATTACATTTTGGTGACATTAAATAGAAACATCAAATATATCCTTTCTTGGTAAATAATCATTTATGTTCATCAGATGGTGGCAGATAAAATCTCGTTATTGTTTTTAAGCTTAAAAAAATTGCTTAGAAAAAAATAAAGGAAATATATGAAGAAGAATATATATATTAATTTTAAAAATTAATGCAATACATGGAAATGCTACCAGAATTGATTTATACTTTTACATAAAATACATTGCATTAACAAAATAACAAAATCACAGAATCGAATGAATTTGGTTTTTATATAAGTACATAGCGTACTGCATATACTTGAAAATATTTATATGTATTTAGTATCTTAATATATTTCATACTCGTACCAAAGATGTGTAACTGTACTTCCTACTGCACGCTGTAAGAGCGTCACTTGTGACGTTCAGGAGAAAGGGTCATTAGGCCTCGAGACTCTCACCAGAGAGGAGGTACTGAGCAACTGCTCTTCTATTGAGAAATGTTTAGTACACAGTCTCTCATTTCGAGAGTAAGTATATTTAAAGCAAACTATAAGTGTAAGTTGTCTTACAGACTCTTACTCGGAGGGGTAGTATATTTCAAGCAAACTTGAGTATCTGGTTTTCGGATTAGAAGTGGAATATTTTCAGGAATCTAGAATTATTTGTCTTTAAATGTGTTAAATATTGTATATATCTAATTCATTGACTTGACCACTACAGATATCAAAATTTATCCCTTTATACGACTGTAAATATTGGAATTAAAAAAAAAATGGTTTGTCTATTGTGATACCTACATATTTACATATGATTACTTCTTTTTTAGATTATAATATAAGAGCTTAAGATCACTGTAGTAATTTAGAAAGTAGTTTTGTTACTTACTTACATACAAAAGGAAAGCTGATAGTTTCATCAGAAAATGATAACTAAAATTGAATTATTTTATTAAGAAATAACAAAGTTTAATAAAATAAAATCAGTAAAATGTAAATTCCCATTCATGCATTATTAATAATAAAAATCCTCAATACTGAAACAAAAGACACTACTTCAAAATAAGAAAAAAAAAATTATCAATTATCCACAAAACGAAATTTTACAATTTCCATTTCCGTGTAAGTATCATACTTCATTATAATTACCTTTCCCTTTCACTGTACTATTTTTAAAAACAAAAGACAGAAACACTAATAAGAACATTTGTTTTAGTTTTTTTAACATAAACTTCTTGTTTAATTGCGATATAATCGCACTTCTCTCCATAATATACAAAATAATGGATTTTACGATTGTCACAAACGAGCAATTAAAAAAGCAAAAGTATCAAAAGACCCTGAGACCGGCAATTGGATTACTTCTTCTATTCAAATTGAAACAAAGAATTAAATAAAGTTAATGGCGAGATTTTTTTATATGATATTTGTACTCGGAACGACAACAGAAAAAGTGCTTATGTTAGTTGTTTTAGAAATACGACTTATCATTAAACTTTTGAACATTAAGTAGAAACATCAGATATTTCCTTTTATTGGTAAAGAATCATTTACGCTCATCTTATAGTGACAGATAAAATCTCGCAATTGTTTTTAAGATTAAAAAACTTGCTTAGAGAAAATATAAATGAAATATATTAAGACCATAAAATTATTTTTAAAAAAATATGATGTATTGAAATGCTACCAGAATTGAATTATACTTTTAAATAAAACACATTACGTTAATGCATTGACACAAACACCAATTTCTTAGAATTGAAGAAATTTTGTTTTTAAAAGAAATACTTAATATCTTTATGATATATGCACAGGAAGATTAATATGGACTTTTTCATTCGAATTGTTTAAAGCATTTTCCATAAAGCTCGATTGTGTGTTTCAGTAACTGGTAGCCTTTCAATATATCAATATTATGTAAAGCAACAAAAATGTGTTACTTCTTAAAGAAAATTGACATATTAAAGGGCTATATTTCCGTGTATATATAAGTGTTTTATGCGAAAAACCAGGAAAAAAAATATCAAGGCAGTTCAACAACGGTAAAGGATATTGTCCATGACTAAATTTTTACATAGAAATGATTCAAAATTATTGGTTAACATTCTTAACATCATGCTCCAATGAAAATAAATCAAATTATTTTTCGAGAAATAACTAATGTTTAATGCTATAAAATTAGTAAAATGTAAATTCCCATTCACGCATCATTAACAATAAAAATCTTGAATACTGAAACAAAAGACACTACTTTAAATTAAGAAGAAAAAAATTTCTCAATTATCCATAAAACGAAATTTTTACTATTTCCATTGCCGTGTAGGTACCATACTTTATTTTAATTACCTTTCCCTTTCACTGTACTATTCTTTTTTTTTTTTAAAAAGAAGATAAAAACAGTAAAAGAACATTTGTTTCACTTTTTTTTTTAACATAAACTTCTTGTTTAATTGCGATATAATCGCTCTTCTCTCGGAATATAAAAAAATAATGGATTTTATGATTGTCACAAAGCGAGCATATTTAAAAAAGCAAAAGTAATAAAAGACCGTGAGACTAGCAATTGGATTACTTCTTCTATTCAAATTGAAACAAAAGAATTGAATAAAATTAATGACTGGATTTTTCTTCTGAATATGATATTTGTACTCTGAACGACAGTAAAAAAAAGTGCTTATGTTAGTTATTTCAGAAAAGAAAAAAATATTAATCATTACCTTTTGGCGACATTAATTAGAAACATCAGATATTTTATTTCTTTGTAAAGAATCATTTACGTTCATCTGATGGTGATAAAATCTCGTAATTGATTTTAAGCTTAAAAAATTACACAGAAAAAATATAAACGGAAAATTCGATGAAGAACATAATATTTTTTTAAAATTTAATACATTCAAATTCTACCAGAATATAATTATACATTTACATCAATCACATTGCATGAATAAAAATAACAAATTCTTAGGAATCGAATGAATTTTGTTTTTAATAGAAGTACTTAATATATTTTATATACTTAAAAATATTTATATATACTTAGTATGTTAATATATTTCATATTCTTACTGAAGATGTGTAAATGTGCTTCATACTATGCACTGTAAGATCGCCCCCTGTGGCGTTCATGAGTAATGGTCAGTAGGCCTCGAAACTCTCACCGGAGAGGAAGTATTAATGTTCTATTGAGAAAAGTTTAGTTTACAGTCTCTCATTCCGGGAGAAAGTATATTTAACGCAACCTATAAGTATAAGTTGTTTTAAACACTTCCACCTGGAGAGATAGTATATTTCGCGTGATCTGATTTTCGGATTTGAAGAGCAATACTTTCACTAATCTAGAATTATCTGTGTTTAAAATGTGCTAAACATTGTTTATCTCTAATTTTACGTGTGTGTGTAAAGAAAGCTGAGGGAGTTCTCAAAACCGTGACTCAAGTCTCAACCCAACCGCACACAGTTATAACCCAGAACTGCACCAGCGATAACACTACAATCTGGAGCCCAACGTAGGGTTGCCCATACCTACACACATCAGATGTGAAATGTTATCTATATATACGACGATAAATATTGAAAATAAAATGTGATTACTTCTCTTTTAGATTGCAATATAGAAGCCTAAGATCACCGTAGAAATTTAGAAAGTAGTTTTGTTAATTACATACAAACAATAAGAAATCTGATAGTTTTATCAGCAAAAGATAACTAAATTGAATTATTTCATTGAGAAATAACAAATGTTTACTTCTATAAAATCAGTAAAATGTAAATTTCCCATTCATGCATCGTTAACAATAAAAATCTTGAATACTAAAACAAAAGGTACTACTTTAAATTAAGAAAAAAACATTTCTCAATTATTCATAGAAAAATATTTTTACTTTTTTTCCATTTCCGTGTAAGTATCATACTTCATTTTAATTACCTTTCCCTTTCACCGTACTATTGTTTTTAAAAGAAAGACAGAAACACTAAAGAACATTTGTTTTAATTTTTTTAACGTAAACTTTCTGTTTAATTGCGATATAATCGCACTTCTCCCCGGAATATAAAAAATAATGGATTTTTATGATTGTCACAAAGCGAACAATTAAAAAATCGAAAGTAATAAAAGACCTTTAGACTTGCAATTGGATTACTTCTTCTATTAAAATTGAAACAAATAATTAAATAAAGTTCATGACTAGACGTTTTTCTGAATATGATATATATAATTTGAACGACAACCAAAAAAAAAATGCTTATGTTATTTGTTTTAGAAATGCGACTTATTAATCATTACATTTTGGCGACATTAAGTAGAAACATCAGATATTTCCTTTTTTGGTAAAGAACCATTTACGTTCATCAGATGGTGACAAATAAAATCCCGTAATTGTTTTTAAGCTTAAAAAATTACTTAGAATAAATAAAAATGAAGAACCTAAAAATATTTTTTTAAAAAAATATATAATACATTAAAATGCGGCCTGAATTGAATTATACCTTTACATTAAACACATTACATTAATACAAATTACAATTTTATAGAATGTAATAAATTTTGGTTTTAAAAGAAGTACTTAATATAGTTATGATGCATTGTTAATAAATACTTTATATATTTATGAATCATTTTATTGAATTGTTTACTGTTTTTATCGTGAAATATATTATTTATTTTAATGACTCATCATCATTATCAATAGTGCAACATACCCATGATGGGTCAATGTCGTCTGTCTACTGGCAGACTTCGAGATGGAAGATGTTTTCTTTTCACGGGATACGATTGTCACTTCTATGGCCAATATTCTACAGTCATATTAGACTTGTACCTGAAGTTTAAAGTTTCAACACAATCACTACAAACATCAGGGCAACGCCAGAACCCGAACCCAAAACCTGTGGTACCGAGCGACAGAGCGTTAGGTTTTCGGATTAGAAGCATAATCCTTCCACGAATCTAGAATTATCTGCCTTTAAATGTTTTAAACATAAGGCCTGATTATCCAGTGGCTAGCGCTCTGGCGCTCGGTACCACAGGTTTTGGGTTCGAGTCCCGGCGGTGCCATGGATGTTTGTAGTGGTTCGGAATCCCCTTTAAACTGTAGGTCCCGGTCTAATATGATCATAGAGCGTTGCGGGGGCATTGTTACTCCGCGTCCGTGGCTTATCTTCAAGTTACACGCGCCCCCTGGGTAATGCAAAGTGAGTACATTTGTGCAGCGCTTGCCTTAAGGCATCCAGGATCAAGCTGTCTAAGTGTTTGCCCGCTGCATTAGAAAAGAAAAAAAAATGTGTTAAACATTGCTTACCTCTATTTGCAGGCATGTGATGTCTCTGCGTGTCTAAATAAAGCTGAGAGTTCTCAAACATGTGTCTCAAGTCTCAACCCATCCACATCCAGTAACAATCCAAATGCACAACCAACAACACTACAATCTGGCGCCCAACGTGAGGATGCCCCTACCGGTACACTAAAGATGTGAAATTATATCCCATTATACGACAGTAAATATTGAAATTAAAAAAACTATTCTATGACCATTGTGACATCTATATCTTTACATATGATTACTTCGTTTTTATAATATAATATAAAAGCCCAAGATCACTGCAGAAAAATTTAGTACATACAAAATGAAAACTGAGAGCTTTATCAGAAAAGATTAACTAAAATTTGATTATTTCTTCGAAGAATAACAAAAAGTTTCATGCAATAAAATCAGTAAAATGTAAAATCCCATTCAAGCATCATTAACAATAGAAATCCTGAATACTGAAACAAAAGACACTACTTTAAATTAAGAAAAAAAAAAAAATCTCAATTATCCATAAAAGGAAGTTTTTATTATTTCCATTTCCGTGTAAGTACCATACTTCATTTTAATTACCTTTCCCTTTCACTATACTATTTTTTTAAAGAAATGACAGAAACAACAAAAGAACATTTGTTTTAGTTGTTTTTTTAGCATGAACTTCTTGTTTAATTGCGATATAATCGCACTTCTCTCCGGAATATAAAAAATAATGGATTTTATGATTGTCACAAAGCGAGCAATTAAAAAATCGAAAGTAATAAAAGACCTTGAGACTGGCAATTGGATTACTTCTTCTATTCAAATTGAAACAAAGAATTAAATAAAGTGAATGGGTTTTTTTTTTTATATGATATTTGTACTCTTAACGACAACAAAAAAGTTCTTATGTTAGTTGTTTTTGAAATATAATTTATTAATCCTTACATTTGGTGGCATTAAGTAGAAACATCAGATATTTCCTTTTCTTGGTAAAGAATCATTTGCATTCATCAGATGGTGACATATAAATTTCGCAATTGTTTTCAAGTTTAAAAATTCTTAGGAAAAATAAAAATGAAAAATAATGAATGAATGAAAATAGGATACATTTTTTTTTAAAAATATGATACATTAAAATGCGACCAGAAATGAATTATACATTTACATTAAACCAATTGACATTAATATAAATCACATATTCTTAGAATAGAATATTTGTTTTTTTTAAAAGTAGTATTTAATACATTTATGATACATGCAAAAGAAATAATTATATGAATTAATATGGGCGATTTTATTCGAATTGTTTTATGTTTTTGCATAAAATATATTAATTATTTTTTGACTCTTTATCATCATCAATGGCGCAACAGCCCCTAGTAGGGCCAATGTCATCTGCCTACTGACCGATTTCGAAACGGGAGTTGTTTTATTTTTTCAAGGTAGGGTTGTAAGAACTTTCATCCAACTCTCAACTATCATATTATACTGGGACCTACGGTTTAAAGGGCACTCAGAACTACTACAAACATCCATGACAGCGCCGGGACTGGAAACTTAAACCCGTGACTCTGAGGACCAGGCGCTAGCTCCTTGGCCTTTAGGAACCCTATGTCAGTAACTTGTATTTGATTGATATTTTTTTACTCGGTAGGTTTGTCAGCACTACACACCCAACTCCCGAATATCACATTAGACTGAGACCTACGGTCTAATGGGGACTCGAACGACCACAAACATCAAGGGCATCCCCCAGATTCGAAACCAAAACCGAGCGCCAGAGTGCTAGTCACACAGCCATCATCACCCTATTTTAATAACTGGAATACCTTTAATATGTCAATATTATCTCAAATAAAAAGATGATACTTTTTTAAATGAGTTGAAAAATATATAAATATATTTATATGCGAAAAACCAATAAAATATTATCAAAGCATTTCGACAATTGTAAATGCTTACAATTTAAAAGCGCTAATAATAGGCTTACAATATAAAAAGTCTTAATTATTAATGCAATGGAATTGTTGTAAAAGTATAATTCAATTCTGATCGGATTATAATGTATTACATTTTTTAAAAATAATTTTATATTTTTCATTTTTATTTATTCTATACAATTTTTTAGTTTAAAAACAATTACGAGATTTTTTCTGTCACCATCTGATGAACGTAAATGATTTTTTACCAAAAAAAGGAAATATCTTATGTTTCTACTTAACGTCGGCAAAATGTAATGATTAATAAGTCGTACTTCTGAAACAACTAACATAAGGACTTTTTGCTGCCGTTCAAAAGTTCAAATATCATATTCAGAAAAAAAATCTAGTCATTAACTTTTTTTAAATTCTTCGTTTCAATTTGAATAGAAGAAGTGATCCAATTGCCAATCTCAAGGTCTTTTATTACTTTTGCTTTTTTAATTGCTCGCTTTGTGACAATCATAAAATCCATTATTTTTCATATTCCGAGAGAAGTGCGATTATATCGCAATTAAACAAGAAGTTTTGTTTAAAAAAAAACATAAAACAAATGTTATTTCATTGTTTCTGTCTTTTGTTCTTAAAAAATAGTACAGTGAAAGGAAAGGTAATTAAAATAAAGTATGGCACTTACACGGAAATGGAAATAGTAAAAACTTTCTTTTATGGATAATTGAGATTTTTTTTTCTTAATTTTAAATAGTGTCTTTTGTTTCAGTATTCAAAATTTTTATTGTTAATGTTGCATGAATGGAAATTTACATTTTACTGATATTATAGTACTAATCATTTGTTATTCTGTTTTAATCGGAAACTTCTGGTTTAATCGGATTTATTAATCGGAATGAAATAATTCAATTTTAGCTACATGTTGCTGATGAAACAATCATTTTCCTTTTCTTATGTAAGTATGTAACAAAACCGTTTTCTAAATTGATGTAGTGCTTTTAGGCTTTTATATTGCTAGCCTATTAGTAGTGCTTTTATATTGTAAGCATTGACAGTTGTCGACAATTCTTTGATAAAATTTTCTTGATTTTTCACATAAAAAAAAATTATATGGTCAATTCCTTTAAAAAAGTATCATCTTTCTATTTGAGATAATACTGATATATTAAAGGGATACCGTTTATTAAAATAGGGTGATGATTGCTGAGTGACGGTTTTGGGTTCGAATCTTGGCGATGCCCTTGAAGTTTGTTCGGAGTCCCCTTTAGACGGTAGTCACAGTATAATTTGATATTAGAGTTGGGTGTAGAGCGGATAAACCTACTCCGTAAAAAAAAAAGAAGAAAAAAAGCACCCCCTGTCTTGAAGTCTGTCTGTAGGGAGACAGCATTGGCCCACCATGGAGTTGTTGCGCCATTGATGATAATGATGAGTCATTAATATAATTAATTTATTTTATGAAAAAAATTAAGCAATTCGAATAAAATCGTCTATATAAATTCATATACTTCTTCCTCTGCTAATATAATAAAGGTATTAATTACTTTTTTTAAAAACAAAAATTATTCGATTGTAAGAATTTATTATTTGTACTAATGTAATATGCTTGATGTAAAAGTATAATTCAATTTTGGTCGCATTAAAATGTATTTCATTTTTAAAAAAATAATTTGATGTTCCTCATCATATCTTGCATTTTCAATTTTTTCTAAGCAATTTTTTTAAGCGTGAAAACATTTATATGATTTTATCTATCACCATCTGATGAACGTAAATGATTCTTAAGAAAGGAAATATCTGATGTCTCTACTTAATGTCGTCCAAATTCACTGATTAATAAGTCGTATATCTGAAACAACTAACGTAAGTAGTTTTTTGTGTTGTCGTTCAGAGTACAAATATCATATTCAGAAGAAAAAAAATCTAGTCATTAACTTTTTTTTTTTTTAAATTCTTTGTTTCAATTTGAATAGAAGAAGTAATCCAATTGCCAATCTCAAGGTCTTTTATTACTTTTGCTTTTTTTTTTTTTTAATTGCTCGCTTTGTGACAATCATAAAATCCATTATTTTTCATATTCCGGAAAGAAGTGCGATTATATCGCAATTAAACAAGAAGTTTATGTTAAAAAAAACTAAAACAAATGTTCTTATTAGTGTTTCTGTATTTTGTTTTTAAAAAATAGTATAGTGAAAGGGAAAGGTAATTAAAATGAAGTATGGTACTTACACGGAAATGGAAATAATAAAAACTTCCTTTTATGGATAATTGAGATTATTTTTTTCTTAATTTAAAGTAATGTCTTTTGTTTCAGTATTCAGGATTTTGTTAATGATGCATGAATGAGAATTTGCATTTTACTGATTTTATGCCATTAAATATTTGTTATTTCTCAATAAAATAATTAAATCGGTTTGATTTTTCTCATAAAACTATCAGGTTTTTTGTATATAAGTTAGTCACAAAACTACTTTCTAAATTTTTACTGTGATCTTAGGATTTTATGTTGTCACAATATTTTTCAAAGCATAGACCCATTTCTTAATTTTAATATTTACCGACGTATAACAGGATAAAATTTTCACACCTCTAGTGTGCAGGTATGAGTAATCCTACGTTGGGAGACAGATTGTAGTGTTGTCTTTTGTGTAATTAGTTTGTAACTGTGTGTGATTTGATTTTGACTTGAGACGCAGGTTTGAGAACCCACAGCTTTATTTACACAAGCACAAATATATCAAACATACATATAATTCTAGATTCGTGGAAGCATTTCACTTCTAATCCGAAAAACCTATACTTTGGTTTGCGCGAAATATACCAACTCTCCGGGTGAGAGTCTGTAAGACAACTTATAATTATAGGTTGCTTTAAATATATGGGATGAGAGACTGTAAACTGAACGTTTATCAATACAAGAACAGTTCACCAGTACTTCCTCACCGGTGAGAATCTGCAGGCCTTCTGACCATTTCTCCTGAACACCACAGGTGGCGCCGTTAGTGAGTATTATGAAGCACGGTTACACATCTTTGCTGCGAATATGAAATTTATTTAGATACTAAATTTTATAAGTATTTCTAAGTATATGAAAGATATTATGTACTTCTATTAAAAACAAAATTCATTCGATTCTAAAAATTTGTTGTGTTTATTAATGCAATGGAATTGATGTAAAGGTATAATTCAATTCTGGTCGCATTTTAATGCATTACATTTTTAAAATTATTCATCATATTTTTCATTTTTATTTATTCCATACAATTTTTTTAACCATAAAAACAATTACGATTTTTTATCTGTCACCATCTGATGAACGCAAATGATTCTTTACCAAGAAAGGAAATATCTGATGTTAATACTTAATGTCGCCAAACTTTAATGATTAATAAGTCGTATTTCTAAAACAACTGACACAATCACTTTTTTTTGTTGTCGTTCAAAGTACAAATATCATATTCAGAAAAAAAAATCTAGTCATTAACTTTATTTAATTCTTTGTTTCAATTTGAATAGAAGAAGTAATCCAATTGCCAGTCTCAGGGTCTTTTGATACTTTTGCTTTTTAATTGCTCGCTTTGTGACAATCATAAAATCCATTATTTTTTATATTCCGGTAAGAAATGCGATTATATCGCAATTAAACAAGAAGTTTATGTTAAAAAAAACTAAAACAAATGTTCTTTTATTTTTTTCTGTTCTTTTCTTTAAAAAAAAAAGTAGTACATTCAAAGGGAAAGATAATTAAAATGAAGTATAGTACTTACACGGAAATGGAAATTATAAAAATTTCGTTTTAAGGATAACTGGGAATTTTTTTTTCTTATTTTAAAGTAGTGTCTTTTGTTTCAGTATTGAAGATTTTTTTTTGTTAATGATGCATGAATGAGAATTTACATTTTACTGATTTTTATAACATTAAGCATTTATCATTTCTCAATGAAATATTTCAGTTTGAGTTATCTTTTTCTAATAAAACTATCAGTTTTTCTTTTTGTACAAGTTAGAAACAAAACTACTTTCTAAATTTCTACTGTGATCTTAGGACTTTATATAGTGATCTAACAGTGAAGTAATCATGTGTAAAGATATAGGTATCACAATATTTTTCAAGTCGTAGAACCAATTTTCTATTTTCAATATTTACCATTGTATATTGTATGTTACCATTGTGTAAAGGAATTGACTTATGAGAAGAACAAGGAAAATATTATCAAAGCATTTCGACCACCGTATAGTATAATACCTGACTAAATATTTTATCGAAGTTATTAATATTAACATTCTCTGCATTCAATGGCAATGCTTGCAATTAAATTTCCCCCTACCTCCTAATGACCAAATTGATAGATGAAGATGTTTTTAAAAGTAATAGTCCAAGTATCATTTCATTATTTTTAAATTTCAAGAAATTAGAAAAACTGGAAGAGTACAAAATTGATTGTCTCACAGAAGTTTTCTAAATGTATTTCGATGATTGTTCAAAATTGATATATTAACAAACCAGGGAAAAGCATATTACTATACTCGTATTATTTGTAATATTTCTATGCATACAATAGTACTTATTAATATTTATCAAATATAATTTTCAATTATACTTAAAAACCACAGTGAGAATCAGTGGTACATCAAAAAAAATGTTGCGCAAATTCAGACTGCTTAATAATGCCAAAAAAATTCATTGTTATCATTAGACATTTATGAATATCTTAATGGGTTTTTGGCTTGGGATCATTAGAAATTAAATATTTTTAAAATTAACTGAAAACCAAAACAGTCTATTAGGAAATAGTTTCGAAGATATATACTATTAACAAAAACTTCATCTACGTAGAAAGTTGTCAATTAAAAAGAAGAATAGCCTACTTATGCACACAGTAATATTTATTGATTCAGGTTCGAATACTTTGGTTTTGTCTGTTATTTGAACAGTCAACACTTTGAGCAGGATGGAAACTGAAGAGCTATTGTGACAAATTATATTGAAACAGCAATTAAGTTACAATCTATAAGGAAATAGTTTCACAGATATTATATAATATTATCAAAAAATTCATCAACTTAGACTTTTGTCTAAAAGAATAACCTACTCAGAAATGCAATAGTATTTATAGATTCTATTTCAAATCCCCTGGTTTCACTTGGCACTTGAGCAGTCAACACTGTGAGAATGATGGAAACTGAAGAGTTATTGTGACAAATTGTATTGAGACAACAACTAATTTATCTGGTGGGATTTAACAAAATTTTCTCTAATGGAACACTCAAAAGCAACCTAACTACCTCTGAAAAACTGCATAGCAATTATATTTACTTTACCATCCATTAAACGACTGTCGTGGTATACTTTTACTGAAATGAACCTACCAATGTACAACAAAAATATATGCAGAATAGCTATGAAAATATTCATTTGTTTTCTAAATAGTGTATATTTTTATAGAAAACGTCAAGATTGCAATTAAGTTTGCATACATGAAACGACTTTAATGTCTTTCTAGAAGTAGTTTCGATTTGTAAAAAGTACCTCTATTCCTTTGATGCATATTTTATACACACTTCCGTGATAAGATCTAAGGAATACATCAGTACATTAAGATTTAATACTGAAAAATATTTTTTCAATGGAAATACGTTTTAAGAAGTAACATTCCATTATATCCCGATTCCTGTTATATCTAACTGATTTAGTTAGAAAAGCACTTGAAAATGATGAAGATTGTAAAATATTTTATGTAAAAATAGAATATATTTAATAAACTGTATGATTAATAAATCTATTGCAATACTAGATGCTGTTTAAGCATTACAAATAAATTTAACAAGACATTAGATATTTTAGGCATAATATAAAAATTTAATCAGCGTATAATTTTCTATTATGAACAATTTCCGTTAGTTACTGAGTAACGCCGGTTTAATTATGTTAATGATGTTTTTAAACTTGATAAATTTATTATTAAATAAATTTATCAAGTTTAACGATTGTACATAAATTAACAAAGAATTCATATTTCCACTGAAATATGAATTCTATAAATTTAAAAAAAAATAAACGTTTACTATTAACGTCTACTTACTTTTACTAAGTTCTATTAACGTTGCTATTAAATACTACTAACTTCTACTAATAACGTCTACTAACTTTCACTAATACTACTAACTTCTACTAATAACGTCTACTAACTTTCACTAATAATGTCTACTAACTTTTAATATTTTCTACTAACGTTTACTATTAACATCTACTAACTTTTATTATTGTCTATCACGAATACTATCTCTTACTACTGTCTACTAACGTTTACTACTAAGCTAATGCTCACTATTATTACAAAATACAATTGTCCTACTAAAGAATTGAAGCGGGTTTGTATCTTTAACATGGAGAATATATATTAAGGGAAAACCTTTTTTTTTTCCTTTTAAGGTAGCAAAATCGATCACTATAAATTTTAGCAAGAATGTACTTCATCTTAAGAAATTAGCCAAAACTCCACTGTGCAAAACAGAATCCTCTCTCTTCCTCATTGAAATATATATGCCATCTCCATCGAGGTAAGAGATTAAGTTAATTAAAATGAATCAACGCCGTTAATCTTGTCACAAAGTTATCGCATTAATTAAAACTAATAATCAGATTCATTCCGGCACATTTGATCTTTACACCAGCTTTTAATTGGACACACGATTGTAAGTTCTGCTCCTAAATTGGTAATGAGAAGACGGGGGTGTGGGGTGACATGCAAGGAATGACATACATGTTTTCAATTAGGGAACCAGTCATTACTTGAAACATATGTATCGGTGTAAATGAATAATTCAAACTTATGATGAATGCTTGCGATGCAGTGCACGAATAACTCTTCCTTCCAAAAATAATTTCGTACGTATTGTTTCAATTAAGGAAGAGGTTATTGCGCTCTATCATATTTGGTTATTTTAACTAATAGAATAAAAGGCGTTTTTTTCGTTGGTTGCTATGAATTAATTTATCTGCAGGAACTTCCTTAAATTGCTTTAGTTTTCTGTCAAATAAAACAGTTTAAGTTAATAAAAAATATAAAGTAATTCAATGCTACATTTTATACAATTCAATGCTACATACTTGAATTAATGGTCGGTTAACAAAGCATAAAAATGCATACAAATATATTTATACATATTTATACTACTATATATTTATACTATGCATACAAATATATTTATACTACATACAAATATATTTATACTACTATAAGTATATTTTTACTACATTATTTTATACTTATTACTATTTTATACTACAGACATTTTTTTGAAGAAAAAATAAAAATAGACTTATTTAAATATTTATTGCAGGAAAATTGCAATTCAATTATAGATAGAAATAGTACTAATATGAAAATTACAAATATAAAATATATCATAATAAAAGTTATTTATCTTAAAAGCTATTTTTATACTATAAATATCAAAATTCATTGTTTGGCTACAAAAATAATTGAAACTATAATATTATAACTATTCATAACGGTTAAAAATATTAGTATTCTAAAAAAATTAACTCATAATAAATTTATAAAATTAAAATTACATATGGGAGAGTTATGGCCGAGTGACTAGGGAACGGTGCCACAAGTTTCAGGTTCATGTACCGGCTGTGTCATGGATGTTTGTAGTGATTCGGAATCTAATTTAAACCGTAGGTCCCGGTTTCATATGACTGTTGAGAGTTGGGCGTAGAGCTGACAATCCTACCCCGTAAAAAGAAATAAAAACGACTCGAAATCTACCAGCAGATAGGCAGCCTTGGCCCACACTGCGTTGTTGAGCCAATGGAAGAAGAACGTTTGTTATAAATGTCTACTAATTTTTACTATTAACGTCTACTAACGTTTACTACTAATTTAATGTTTACTATTGTGACAAACTCCAAATGTTATTTTAAAGTATTGTGGGTCTGTTTCTTTAACAAATATTTGAATTGACAAATATTTGAATATTGAGAAAAATGTGTTAAACAAGGAAGATTTTTTTTTCTTCTTAAGGCAACAAAATCTATCACTATAAATTTTAGCAAGAATGCACTTCATCTTAACAATTTAACACAGCCCCCACTGCTCAAAGAAGAATCCGCTCTTTCCTTATTGAAATATATATGCCATCTGCACCGCGGTAAGGGATTAAGTTAATTAAAATGAATCAACGCCGTTAATCTTGTCACAAAGTTATCGCATTAATTAAAACTAATAATCAGATTCATTCCAGCACATTTGATCTTTAAACCAGCTGTTTAATTGGACACACGATTGTAAGTTCTGCTCCTAAATTGGTAATGAGAAGACGGGGCAGTGGGGAAGGGACATGACATACATGTTTTCAATTAGCGAACCAATCATTACTTGAAACATATGTATCGGTGTAAATGAATAATTCAAACTTATGATGAATGCTTGCGATGCAGTGCACGAATAACTCTTCCATCCAAAAATGATTCTGTATGTTTCAATTAAAAAAGAGGTTATTGCGCTCTGTCATATTCGGTTATATTAACTAATAGAATAGATGGCGACTTTTTCGCTAGTTCCTATGAATTAATTTATGTGAAGGAACGGCCTTAAATTGCTTGAGGTTTCTGTCAAACAAAACAGATGAAGTTAATAAAATTGTAAAGTAATTTAATGCTATATTTTAACGAAAATTATACTTGAGGTGATGTTGTTAAGTGACGCTTAATGATAGGTGATGCTTAATGATGATGTTTGTTATTAAAATCTACTAATGTTTACTATTAACGTCTACTACCATTTACTTCTAAGTTAATGTTCACTATTGCTGCAAAATTCAATTATCCTACTAAAAAAATGAAACGTGGTTCGTTTCTTTAACAAACAATTGTTAAACAGGAAAAGTATATTAATGTTATGTTTATGGGAAAGTATATTAAATGATTTTTTTTTTTTTTTTAAGGCAACAAAATCGATGAATATAAATTTTAGCTAGAAATGATTTTAGATGATATTTAATGATGATGATAAACGGTTACTATTAACTTCTATTGGCGTTTACTATCAATTATTAATTTCTACTATTAACGTCTACTACCGTTTACTACTAAGTTAATGTTGCAAATTTATACAAAAATCCAATTGTACTACTAAAGAATTGAAACCTTGTTTGTTTCTTTAACAAATATTTGTCAAACTGCGCTGACTGGAAAAATATGTCAAGGGAAATAATTTTTTCCTCCTTAAGATTTACTAATAACATCTACTAATGTTTACTATTAATGCCTACTAATGTTTACTATTAATGTATACTAATGTTTACTATTAAAATATGCTATCTTCCACTATTAACGTTTACTATTGTTTACTATTAACGACTACTAACGTTATTATCTATCTATATTTACAGTTAACGTTTACTAATGTTTACTATTACTCTACCAAAGTTGAATATTATTGTATACTAATGTTTACTATTAACGTTTACTACTAAGTTAATGACTACTGTTGCGACAAAATCCAATAGTCCTGCTGAAAATGTTTTGGTCTGTTTATTTAACAAATAATTGTCAAACTGCACCGACTGTGAAATATATCTAAAGGTAAAACATTTTTTTTTTCTCCTTAAGACAACGAAATCGATCCATATAAATTTTAGTGAGAAAGTGTTTCATTTTAAGAATTTGACACTGTTCAAAGAAGAATCCTGTCTCTTCCTTATTGAAATATTTATGCCATCTCCACCGCGGTAAGGGATTAAGTTAATTAAAATGAATCAACGCCGTTAATCTTGTCACAAAGTTATCGCATTAATTAAAACTAATAATCACATTCATTCCAGCACATTTGATTTTTACACCAGCTGTTTAATTGGACACACGATTGTAAGTTCTGCTCCTAAATTGGTAATGAGTAGATGGGACAATGGGACAATGGGTAGGGACATGACATACATGTTTTCAATTAGGGAACCAGTAATTACTTGAAACATATGTATCGGTGTAAATGAATAATTCAAACTTATGAGGAATGCTCGCGATGCAGTGCACGAATAACTCTTCCTTCCAAAAATGATTTCGTACGTATTGTTTCAATTAACGACGAGCTTATGCGGCGCGTCATATTTGGTTATTTTAACTAATAGAATAAATAGTGGATTTTTTCGCTAGGAGTTTTGAATTATTTTATGTGCAATAGCAGTCTTAAATTGCTCCAAGTTTCTGTCAAATTAACCAGTTTAAGTTAATAAAAAATGTAAAGTAATTTAATGCTGTATTTTAACGAAAATTATACTTGGGATGATGTTGTTAGGTGATGCTTAATGCTTGGTGGTGTTTAATGATAATGATAAACGTTTGGTATTAAAGTTTACTAGTGTTTACTATGAACGTCTACTAACGTTTTACTATTAAGTTAATGTTTACTATTGCTTCAAAATCCAATTGTCTTACTAAGGAATTGTTGGTTTGTTTCTTTATCAAACAATTGTGAAATGGACCGACTGAGAAAGTATATTAAAGTAAAACATTTTTATTTCTTTTTAAGGCGACAATATCAATCAATATACATTCATGTCCATAAATTAAGAATAATTCAGAATCACACAGAAATTGAACTCTAAAATAAAAATTTCACCTGTAGAATTATCACACACATCTTGAAGAAGAATATGCAAATTACAGGAAACCACCAGATGGCGCTGATAGTACGTCATGAAGAGTGTAAGAGAGGGTATATAAGGAATGGTGGCAAAGAAGTAAAATTGTTCAGAAGCGCTTTAAAAGCCTTTCAGGGCAATAACCGCATAGTCATGGCACAAAGGAAGCATTTAGATGATTTTTACGTGGTAGAATTATCGGACGACTGGAATGTGGACGTACCCAGCTGGAAGTATCCGAGGAACTTGGAATCGCCTAGAGTGTCATCTCCAGTCTTTTTCAACGATTCCAAGATGATGGTAATGTGAGTAGATGTTACAGCACAGGTCGCCCACGAGTTACAACGCCGAATGGGGACCGGTATTTAGCAGTTACTGCCAAAAGAAACATACGGAGCACAGCATCAGATCTGTCTCGTCAGCTCTCTACAGCTACCGATACGACAGTTTGAAGGCAGACCGTGTACAGACGCTTAGGCATTTTTGTCTATATGCTCGTAGGCTTGTCAGATATGTTCCACTTACCGCAACTCACTGTCGCCTGCGATTAACCTGGAGTAGAGATCATGCATTGTGGACACCGCAACGGTGGTCTTGTGTGATGTTTTCCGACGAGTCCAGGTTTTGTTTGCAGTCTGATTCTGCCGGACTTTCATATGGAGAGCGCCAGGTACCCGTTACAACCAAGAGAACACCATTGAACGACACCGTTACGGTGGTGCAGGATGGCTCGTTTGGGGAGGAATTATTCTTGGTTCAAGAACTGACCTGCATGTTCAGAGTGTAACGATGGCAGGCCACATCTATCGGGATGTCATTCTGGAACAACATGTACGTTTGTTTCGGGGCGCCATGGGTGCTGAATTTCTGTTTATGGATGACAACGCCCGTCCTCACCGTGCAAACATTGTAGACGAATGCCTCCAATTGGAGGATATCACCCGTATGGATTGACCAGTATACTCACCGGACTTGAATCCAATAGAGCATGTGTGGGATGTGCTTGGCCCACGAATTGCAGCCCGTCAACCCCTTCCCACCGGTCAACCGGAACTTCGGAGGGCATTGCTTGATGACTGGTGTAATATTCCCCAAGATCAGATGGATAATTTGAAACTCAGCATGCCTAGTCGTTGTAAGGCCTGCATTGCATCGTCCGGGAGACATACTCCATATTAACCATCCTACTGACCATGTTATATTGTTTTTTGTAAATAGGTTCTTTTTTGAAATTTGCTCCAGGGAGTAAAAATTGAAATTTTTATTAATTATGTCAAACATATAGCATCTTTTTTGCTCTTTACCTTTTGTTTAATAAATAGACTTTACAAATAAGTCAAATTTGTTTTGCTTCTGTCTCTTTCTTTGCTTGAACTTCATTGTCCTTAATTTATGGACATGAGTGTAAATTTTAGTTAGAAATGATTTTAGATGATATTTAAGGATGATGATAAACGTTTACCATTAACGTCTGCTAACTTTTACTCTTAAAGTCTACTAATGTTTACTAATATTAACTTCTACTAACATGTACTATTTGCGTTTTCTAATGCGTATTATTAATATCTTCTAAAATTTAATATTAATGTCTAATAATGTTTACCATTATCGTTTAATTTTAAGTTAATAATTACTTTTGCTACAAAATCCAATTTACCTAATAAAGAATTGAATTGTGCCTTTTTTTTTTAATAAATAATTGTCAAACTACATCAACTGGGAAAATATGTTAAAGGAAAACTTTTTTTTTCTCCTTATAGCAACAAAATCGATCACAATGAATTTTGGCAAGAATATATTTCATGTTAAGAATTTAACACAGACTCCAATGCTCAAAGAAGAATCCGCTCTTTCCTTATTGAAATATATATTTCATCTCCATCGCGGTAAGAGATTAAGTTAATTAAAATGAATCAACGCCGTTAATCTTGTCACAAAGTTATCGCATTAATTAAAACTAATAATCAGATTCATTCCAGCACATTTGATCTTTACACCAGCTGTTTAATTGGACACACGATTGTAAGTTCTGCTCCTAAATTGGTAATGAGAAGATGGGGGTGTGGGGTAGGGGCATGACAGACATGTTTTCAATTAGGGAACCAGTCATTACTTGAAACATATGTATCGGTGTAAATGAATAATTCAAGCTTATGATGAATGCTTGTAATGCAGTGCACGAATAACTCTTCCATCCAAAAATGATTCTGTATGTTTCAATTAAAGAAGAGGTTATTGCGCTCTGTCATATTCGGTTATATTAACTAATAAAATAGATGGCGACTTTTTTTCGCTAGGCACTATGAATTAATTTATGTACAGGAACGGACTTAAATTGCTTGAGGTTTCTCTCAAATAAAGCTGTTTAATGTAATAAAAATTATAAAATAATTTAATGCTATATTTTAACGAAAATTAAACTTGATGTGATGTTCTTAGGTGATACTTAATGATGTTTATTAACGTCTACTAATGTTTATTATTAACGTCTACTAATGTTTATTATTAACGTCTACTAACGTTTAAAGATCGTACTACTAACGTTTTAACTAAGATAATGTTTACTATTGCTACAAAATTCAATTGTCCTACTAAAAGATTGAAACATGGTTCGTTTCTTTAACAAACAATTCCCAAAGTGGACCGATTGAGAAAGTATATTAAGATAATTTTTTTTTTTTTTTAAGGTAACAAAATTGATCAATATAAATTTTAGCTGATGTTTAACAACGATAATAAACGTTTACTATTAACTTTTATTAGCGTTTACTATTAATTACTAATTTCTACTATTAAAGTCTACTACCGTTTGCTACTAAGTTAATGTTGCAAATTTCTACAAAATCCAATTGCACTACTAAAGAATTGAAACATTGTTTGTTTCTTTAACAAATATTTGTCAAACTGCACCGACTGAAAAAATATATTAAGGGAAAACTTTTTTTCTTTTTAAGGTTTACTATTAACGTCTACTATTGTTCACTATTAACGTCTACTAACGTGTACTATTATCTACTTACATTTATTGTTAACGTTTACTAATGTTTACTATTATCTACCTACATTTACTGTTAACGTTTTTCTAATGCTTACTATTAACGTCTACTAAAGGTTTACTATTAATGTCTACTAATGTTTACCATTAACGTTTACTACTAAGTTAATGGTTGCTATAGTGACAAAATCCAATTGTATTACTAAAAAAATGTTTGGTTTGTTTCTTTAACAAATAATTGTTAAACTGCTCCGACTGAGAAAGTATGTTAAGGTAAAACTCTTTTTTTTTCTTAAGGTTTACTATTAACGTCTACTAATGCTTACTATCAACATCTACCAACATTTACTATTAACGTTTACTAATGTTTACTATGAAGTTAAAGTTTACTATTGTGACAAAATTCCAATTGTTCTACTAATGAATTGTTGGTTTGTTTCTTTAACAAATAATTGTCAAAATACATCGAGTGAGGAATATATGTTGAGGGACAGCATTGTATTTCTTTTTAAGGCAACAAAATCTATGCACATAAATTTTAGCAAAAATGTATTTCGCCTTAAGAATTTAATACTGTTCAAAGAAGAATCCTCTCTCTTCCTTATTGAAATATATATTCCATCTCCATCGCGGTAAGGGATTAAGTTAATTAAAATGAATCAACGCCGTTAATCTTGTCACAAAGTTATCGCATTAATTAAAACTAATAATCAGATTCATTCCAGCACATTTGATCTTTACACCAGCTGTTTAATTGGACACACGATTGTAAGTTCTGCTCCTAAATTGGTAATGAGAAGACGGGGGTGTGGGGTAGGGACATGACATACATGATTTCAATTAAGGAACCAATCATTACTTGAAACATATGTATCGGTGTAAATGAATAATTTAAACTTATGATGAATGCTTGCGATGCAGTGCACGAATAACTCTTCCTTTCAAAAATGATTATGTACGTATTGTTTCAATTAAGGAAGAGGTTATTGCGCTCCGTCATATTTGGTTATTTTAACTCATAGAATAAAAGGCGGTTTTTCGCTAGGCACTATGAATTAATTTATGTGCAGTAACGGCCTTAAATTGCTTGAGGTTTTCTGTCAATTAAAGCAATTTAAGTTTAAAAATATATATAAATGATTTAATGCTGTATTTTAACGAAAGAAAATAAAAAGTTATTAAATTATTAAATTGCTTAAAGTTTCTGTCAAATAAAACATTTTAAGTTAATAAATATATAAAAGTAATTTAATGCTATATTGATTATATTGGAGTATACTTGATTTAAGTATACTTGATTTATTGGTCAATTATTGAAGCATAAAAATACAGAGAAATATATTTTTAAGTATATTTTATACGAATAATTAGTGGAAAGTTCTTAAAAAAAATCGAATTACTTAAAATTTTAATGCATTAATATAGGTAAAGAAATGTCACTAGAATTATAAGTTAATGTTTTAATGAAAATAATTAAGCAACAATTAGTAATTAACGTTACATTTACCAATAATTTAAGGTAGAATTTTAGACGAAATTATAAATTATACACAAAGTAAATGCAACAATTATTTTAGATTAATAAAATTTTTATAATTAAAATTTAAGTTATAAATTACCTTTGGATTTAAGTTTAAAAAAAAAAATACAATTTATATTTTGAAATAAAAATTTTATGAAAACTTTATTGGTTTCAAAATTTTTCTAATATCAAAAATTATTTATATAATATTTATAAGTAATAATTTATGTTTTGCATCATTCATAAAAATTTGTAAATACATTTGTATATAATTTCTAAAATAATAAAAAAGGTTTAATTATACGAAAAATGATACGTTTAAATTCCATTTAAAGACATCTAAGTAAAATATATTGTGATGATCTAGCATATTTCGTTTGAAAAAAAGGAAATTTGTTTTAAAGCTTCTGTAGAATTATTATGTAACAATACCTAATACTACTTAGTCCTGTGAATATTTTGTAACTCATTTTACAAATTATTATTCTCGGGAGAAATGTAATCATTTTAAAAAGGAATAAAATATAAGAAAAGGTAAGAATAAATGTAAAATGAATTTTAAATGTAAACCTTTTTAAATTGAATAAAATCTACTTTTGTTAAATATAAATTTGTATATAATATATGCAAGAATATGATACTTACAAAAGCATATATTATAGCTAATATGTTGCATATATTAGTTATAAAATATATATAATAGTTACAGTTATATTAATTTATATGCTTTTTTAAGCATCATATTATACTAATATGATAATTTTATTTAATAAAATTGCTGAATCTTGAATACAAATATTTCAGTGAACTTTTACATTTATAAAATATTTAAATGTTCTATGTATTCAATTTATACTTTGTCACGTATTATAAAAATTATTTTTCATTTTTATATTTTAAACTTTTTTCAATGTATATAGTATTGAAAAAAAAATAGTATAATATATTGTAGTATTTCAGTTTTTATGTATTGTAAGTAGTAATATATTATATTGTATTTATATCTTTTATTTATCAGTTTCCTATACAAAATTTCCATGCATGTAATATTAACACAGCTATTGTAAAGTGATTTATGCATGCATAAGATGCTTTTCAAAAGCATGCATTATATCTAATGTTACGATATTAATTAACAAAATTGTTGAAACTTTAATACAAATATTTCACTAAATTTTTACATTTATAAAATGTTTAAATGCTATAAGTTTTAAGTTTATATTTTTTCACGAATTATAAAATTTATTTTTCATTTTTATATTTTTTAAATTTTTTCTAACTTATAATATGTATATCTTTTATTTTATATTTTTCCTGTACAAAATCTCCATGCATGTAATATTAACTTAACTTTGTTATAGAGTTTTACTATCATAGTAGATATAAAAATCATTTTAGGAGAAAGATTACCCATTTCAAAATACTATTATGACTGGAGCTCGTTGAAATATAATACATCACAGAAGTGAAACTGCCTCTGCTACACGAGTGTGCTTAGTAATACATCACACTGCACTGCATGCAGGTAGGTGCTGCGCTTGAGCCACCGGGTATCCCCGTGGAAAGGCCTGTTGCATGTCAGAATTGATATTTCCAGATAATGCATTATAGATGGACTCTATAATGCAGTCATGACGCTGAACAGCTTCTATGAATGTAAAATGAGCACTGTTGCCCATAGTTTCTAAGAAGATTTTTTTATCGTCAAAAGTTAAGAATTACTTAGTATGATAACCTATGGATAAATATTTAATTTTTGTTGTTTTAAATAAATATATTATTTGAAAGATCATTACACGAAAAAAGTAAATTTCAGTTAATTTTAGGATAAACCTTTTTAGATAGTTTTACCAATAATTGGTGAACTGATTCATAATAATTTTTGTCATATCTTTCAATTATAGCAGACCCTCTTTAATACCATTCTTCCTCAAAAAAATCGAACCCTTTACCTTGGTTTGGACCATGAGTTAGCTCTTATTGTAATATTTTTTAATTCTTTAACTTACAACTACTAAACACTCTTAAAGTAAATAAATGTTTATTTCGTTTGTGTATATCTTTCAATATGTGTGATGTGTACATTATATGTGTTTACACATGTGTATGATCTTTCACTATGTGTGTTGTGTACAATATGTGTGTTTGCACATGTGTATGATCTTCACTATGTGTGTTTACACATTGTACACTATGTGTGTTGTGTACAATATGTTTGTTTACACATGTGTATGATCTCCCATTATGTGTGTTACGGGCACTATGTGTGTGGGTGTTACACATGTGTATGTGTGTTGTGTACAATATGTGTGTTTACACATGTGTATGATCATCCATATTACTTACTATTTATGTTAAATTTATGTTTACACATGTTATGATCTTTGTGGTGTACACTATGTAGGCTTACACATGTGGATGATCTTTCTGTGTAAGTTGTGCGCACTATACGTGTTTCTTGTATGATCTTCCACTATGTGTTACGTACACTATGTGTGTTGTGTACAATTGGGGTGAAAGTATGATCTTCACTACTTGTGTTGTGTACAATATGTGTGTTTACACATGTGTATGATCTCCCATTATTTGTGTTACTTGCACTATGTGTGTACAATATGTGTGTTTACACATGTATGATCTTTCACGTGGTGTACACTATGTAGGTTTACATGTGTATGATCTTTTCCTGTGTAAGTTGTGCGCACTATACGTGTTTACACATGTGTATGATCTTCACAACTCTTTAACTTACTAGTACTAAACGCACTGATGAAATGTAAATATTGTATGCATGTTTACACAGAAACACACACGCACGTGCACACACACACACACACACATATATATATATATATATATATATATATATGAAAAAATGATAATTTATGTTTATGCTTTTCAAAATAAATTCACGAAAGGAAAATAAATATTATCACATGTTGTACTTTTATATGCATCATATTTTCAATATTTAATTTGTGTCATTTCCCAATTCAGGTAATACAGGCTTCTTTTTGAACATTTATTTATTTATTTTTAATATTTCCTTTTCCATCTTGCACAGATGTTGTATTTCGTACTTAAATTCCTTTCGGTGCTTCATAAAGAATATTCCGCCGAACTTGCAGCAAGGATTTCCTGGAACATGCCGTTCGAAGTGCTTTCACAAAGCAGCTTACAGAGAATCCATTTTCATTTCACGTTAAAGGAGATTTATAAATAATTCTCTAATATTTTTTCTTAAACAGCTCAAAGATATGATTGGCGATCTGTAGATTTCCATACTAACTTTGAATACTAAGGTATGGGGAATTAAAGTGCCGCAGATGGAAAAATAATAATAAAAATATATATATATATATATATATATATATTTAGCATTTTATTTTGCTTTATTATTTTATTTTTTATATAAGAAAAGAGGCATGTTTATTAGTCATGTTTTTATTTTTATATAATATGTTTTGGTGAAATATTACATTATGCAATTATATTGGGTAATTTGATATAGAGATTAATTTATTTTTCTTTTAAATTTTAATCGTTTGTTCTAAATCCGTATTGTAGTAACTGGATTTGGTTTTACAACTGTAGCATTTTTTTCTCACGAAAAGAGTATTGGGTTTCCATTGTGAAGAAAAAAAAATTTATGTTATTTGGCAAATATATAATGTACCCATCACTCAAATTTGACAGCAGACGAGCATTTTTGTGGGTAGTTATATTACATGTAATTAGTGTTTTGCACTAATACGAACAACATGTCACTCAAACTGATAACATATATTCTGTATCATGCATCATGACGAAATTAGCGAATATGTCTGCAACCTTTAGAAATAGAAACACATACAGATTGAATATGATATACTATGTGCTTTTCCATCGTGATTAGTGATATAACTCGAGCTAAGAAATGTCTTCCCCAATGAGAAGTGATGGAAATTGATTCTTCCCGTTCATGACGGATTTTCTTAAAATTAGTTTTTGGTTGAGAAGAGAGTTCTGCGACGAGTACCAGAAGTGTTTTTTTCTTCTTTTTCTGAAGTAACTGAATAGGCTGAATAGTTATCCAGTTCTTTTCAAGATGGAAAAGAACTGATAACTGAATCGTCTGTTTCTAAAGTGAGCCATTGTGGTTTCACGAATCGCGTCGTGTGATAGTCAAGGTCTGCCGCATGAACAGGTGTTTAGATTCGTTGTAGTCTCGGGAACTTCAAGTGAAATGTACTTCTGTATCTAAAGTTACATCCTTAATTTAAATTTAAATAAAAATTAAAGTTCCCCATGAATCTTAAAGTGGCCCCTCTCCTTGAAAAGGTTACAGGACCAGACTTTACAATGCGATATCTTGATAAAATTAAATGAAATTGCTTATTTTAAACTTCCTTTTTATGGGTTTGTTATTAATTTCAAATTTCTAAAAATATTAATTAACAATGTGTTTAAAATAAAAATAAAAATAATAATTGAAATACTAATCATTTACTTGTAACTCACGTTAAATAAATAATAATTTATGTTTCAGCTTTTCAAAATAAATTCACGAAAGGAAAAAGAAATATTATCACAGGTATAGGCTTTTTATATACTACAATATTTTCCATAAATAATTTGTGTCATTTCCCAATTCTGGTAATGCAAGCTTCTTTTTGAACATTTATTTATTTATTTTTAATATTTCCTGTTCCATATTACATCGATGTTGTATTTCGTACTTAAATTCCTTCGGTGCTTCATAAAGAATATTCCACCGAACTTGCTGCAAGGATTTCCTGGAACATGCCGTTCGGAAGTGCTTTCACGAAGCAGCTTACCAGAGAATCCATTTTCATTTCACGTTAAAGGAGATTTATAAATAATTCCCTAATATTTTCCTCTCAAACAGCTTCAAAGATCTGATATGGAGATCTGCAGATTTCCATACTAACTTTGAATACTAAGATATGGGGGATTAAAGTGCCGCAGATGAAAATAATAATAATAATAAAACTTTTTTTTTTATATACATATATTTAGCATTTTTATTTTTCTTTTTATTTTTGAAATATGAGAAAAGAGGTTTCTTTAACATTTAGTCAAGTTTTTATTTTTATATAAGTTGCTTTGGTGAAAACAATATTACATTATTTAATTCTAGTGTGTTATTTGTAACTATAGCCTTATATTTTTTTAATAATTTCTATATTGATATCAATTCTTTTTCTTTTTAAATTTTAATTATATTTTCTAAAACCTTATTGTTGTAATTAGATTTGGTTTTACTATTGCAGTATATTTTCTCACAAAGAAGAGTTTTGGCATTCCATTCCCAGAGAGAGATGTTTGCTATTTGTCAAATATATAGTAAGCATATCACTTCACTTTGACAAAAACCAAGCTTTATTGTAGGTAGTTATATTGCATAAAATTAGAACTCTGTACTAAGGAGAGCAAAATTTCCTCAAATCTAATAACAGGTGTTCGGTGTTATGTATAATAAAGAAATTAGCGAATGTCTGTGCTACTTTACACATAGAATATGATAAATTATGAGTTGTTCCATCGTGATTGTGATAGACCAAGTGTTTCTCTAAATTGACTAAATAGGCAAGTGGTTTTCGCCTGTTTTTCAAAGTAAAAGATCCTTGTGGTTTCATGCATCACGCCGTGTGATATTTAAAATCTGCCAAAGACCAGGTGATTAGAATCGTCGTAGAGTCGGGAACTCCTGAAAATCGAACTTGGAGTGAACTGCACTTCTGTATCATATATATCCTTAATTTTCGTTTTTCTTTTTGTAAATATAGTTCTGGATATACATATAATGTTTGCAAAATAAAATTTAAAGTATTCCCAAGAACCTGAAAGTGGAACTCTTCTCGAAACCGTTATAATTCTAATATAGACTGAGACGAAAAAAAATTAAATGAAAATGTTTACCTTAAACTTTTCTTTTATAGAATTTCTTATTAATTTTATATCTCTAAAAATGTTATTTAACAATGTGTTTAAAAACGAATTCAAAAATAAAAATGAAACACTGTCCATTTACTTTTGTAAGCATCGTTACAAATAATAGTTTATGATTATGCTTCTCAAAATAATTAAAGAAAAAAAATAAATATTATCACAAGTTGCACTTTTTTATATGCAGCTTTTTTTTTTATATATAATTTGTGTCATTTCCCAATTCAGGTAATATAAGCTTCATTTTGAATGTTTATTTTATTTATTTTTAATATTTCCTGTTCCATCTTACACGGGCCAGGTTGTATTTCGTCTTAAATTCCTTTCACTGTTTTCTGTAAAGAATATTCCACCGAACACGCAGCAAAGGATTTCCTGGAACATGTCGTTCAGGGAAGTGCTTTCACGAAGCAGCTTACAGAGAATCCATTTTTCATTTCACGTTAAAGGAGATTTATAAATAATTCTCTAATATTTTCCTCTCAAACAGCTCAAAGGGTCTGATATGGAGATCTGCAGATTTCCATATTAACTTTGAATATTAAGATACGATAGGATTAAAGTGCCGTAGATGGAAAAAAAATAATAATACTTTTTATATATATTTAGCATTTTATTTTGATTTATTTTATTTTATTTTTATTTTTTGAAATGTACGAAAATGGGGTTTGTTTAACATTTCGTCAAAATTTTACATATAAGATGTTTGAGGGGAAAACAATATTACATTAAGCAATTGTATTGTGTATTTAGTAACTTTAGTCTTATATTTTTTTTAAAAATAATTTCTTTATTGACATCAATTCTTTTTTCTTTTAAATTTTAATTGCTGTTCTAAATCTTTATTGTAGGAACTAGATTTGATTTTACTGCTATAGCATTTTTCTCACGAAAGAGTTTTTGGCATTTCATTCCCAGAACAGAGAGACATGAATGCGATTTGACAAATATATAATAAACATATCATTGAAATTTGACTGCATACGTGCTTTATTGTGGGTAGTTATATTACTTGCAATTAAAGTTTTTGTACTAAATAGAACAACGTGCAATTCAAACTGTTAGCAGACATTCGGAGACATGCATAATGAGAAATTAGCAAATCTCTGCGCGACCATCACAGGTCGGCCGAAACAACTACAGATTGAATATTCTATACTATGAGTTATTCCGTCGTGATTGGTAATAAACCCCGAACTGAGAAATGTCTATCAAAGATAAATGAGGGAAGTGATTACCCCACCTTTTTCTTGACGGTTTGTTTAAAAGGAGATATTTGGTAAAGAAGAGAATTCTGCAACGGAGTCGACCAAGTGTTTTTTTTTCTTTCATTTTTTCTCGAAGTGACGGCATAGTCCGTAGTTTCCGTCTGTTTTCAAAGTGAGTCAGTGTGGTTTCGTGAATCACACCGTGTGATATTAGGTCTGCCGCAGAAGAGATGTTTATATTCTGCGAAAGACTCGAGGAACTCTGTAAATCTCTAACTTTTAAATTGAACTGCACTTCAGTATATAATTTATGCCCTTAATTTAATTTTTTTAAGTAGACTTCTGTATATATATACACTCAAAGAGCCAAAACATTATGACCACCTGTCAATAACAGAGTTGGCCCCACCTTTGGCACGCAAAGGCAGCTTCAACCAGCCTTGGCATGGATTAACCACCACTTAATATCAGTTAAATACCACTTCCACCTGATCACGTGCCACATTCATCCAGGCGTGTTCATTGCAAAATGTAGGGGTGGTCATAATGTTTTGGCTCTTGTAGTGTATATATATATAATGTTTGTAAATAAAATTTAATATGTTCCCAAGAACCTAAAAGTGGTCATTTTCTTCACGTTATAGGTCTAGTATAGACTGATTTCAATGAGATATCTTGATAAATTAAAATGAAAATGCTTATTTTAAACTTCCTTTTTTACATGGTTTTTATTAATTTTAAAATTTTAAAAATGTTTATTTAACAATATGTTTCAAAAAAAAAAAAATAAATAAATACTAATCATTTACTTGTAACCAAATTTAAAAAATAACAATTTATGTTTATATTTTCAAAAATAAATTCATGAAAGCAAAAAAAGAAATATTATCACAGGTTGCACTTCTTAAATACAGCATATTTTCCATATATAATTTGTGTCATTCCCAATTCAGCTAATACAATCTTCTTTTTGAACATTTATTTATTTTTAATATTTCTGTTCCATCCTGCATAGATGTTGCATTTCGTACTTAAATTCCTTTCGGTGCTTCATAAAGAATATTCCACCAAACTCGCAGCAAGGATTTCCTGGAACATGCACGGTTCCAAGTGCTTTCAAGAAGCAGCTTACAGAGGAATCCATTTCATTTCACGTTAAAGAAATTTTTAAATAATTCTCTGATATTTTCTCTCTCAAACAGCTCAAAAAAGATCTGATATGGAGATCTGCAGATTTCTATATTAACTTTGAATATACTAAGATATGGGGATTAAAAGTGTACCGCAGATGAAAAAAAATACTAATAATAATTTTTATACATTAAGCATTTTTATTTTCCTGATTTTTTATTTTTGAATATATAAGAAAAGGGGCTTGTTTAATATTTCGTCAAAATTTTATTTTTACACCAAGATGTTTTGTGAAATCAGTATTACGTTTTGTAATAGTGCGCCTTTATAATTTGTAACTATAACCCTTATATTTTTTTAAATAATTTATATATATATATTAAATAATTTATTCATACATTTTATATAATTTATTTGTATTTTTAAATTATTAATTATTATTTTTAAATAATTTAATCATATCTCTTAAAAATAATTTATTTATAATTCTTAAATTATTAATTTATATATTTTAAATTATTAATATATACATTTAAATAATTTATTCATGTTTTTAAAAAATAATTTATTCTTATTTTTGAAATTAATAATTTATATTTTGAAATAATTTATATATTAACTTTAATTTGATTTTTTTCTTTTAAATTTAAAATATCTGTTCTAAATCCCTTATTGTAAGGATTAGGCTAGATTGGTTTTACTATAAAATATATTTTTTAAATAACAGCTAAAATATTTTTCAGAAGCTATTCAATGAGATTTTTAATATTCATTTTTTAATTTTTTTTTTTTTTTTTTATTTCTAAAATAGAGGAGTATTGTCCCAGTATAAAAAGCAATTTTTAAAAAAATAGTTAAATTTTTTAATTTAGAAAAAAAAGATCAAATCTGATAAATTTTTATGTTTTTTAATCTGATATCTGTAACAGCTTGGCGTAAC
>BPLR01001793.1:0-28471 GCA_021605095.1 Caerostris extrusa
ATTGGATCCGAGACTTACGGAAGACAAGCTTCCGGTTTTTATTGATTGATAACGGTTCGTGATCATTTTTAGATCTTGCGGTTTCAGTGAAAGTGAGATTTTGAAGATGGAAGTTGACGACGGTTGTGTTCACGCGGCAGGGAAAAGTCACCCTCATAAGGGTCAGTACCTGCGACCCCGCTGGAAATGTTACCAATTTGGACGCACTGCGACGACTTCGGACATGAATAGGGACTTGCTTCGACTACGGTACCACTCCATTATCAATGAGGCAACAACACGTCAGAACTTCTCCAGGAAAAGAAGCGAAGCGCAACAGAAAAAGATATGATTCGGCGCTGGATTTGTAAATGTCGCCAACATCATCTGCGACCAGGATCTCCTCGACAAGATGTCGACTTGCCAAGCTGACGAAGGTTCCTCACGAAGGCGGAGAAGGAATATAAAAGCAGCTCTACAAAGGGTAAGTGATGGGTCTCTGCCCCCTTTAGTTAATTGGAGCAGGCATAGCTCTGCGAAGAGGCAATGTGCAAAAATAAGCGCACAGCGCAGATGAATTTGCTCCTGCCAACTAAGAAACAACCAAAGCTAAGTGCAAAAAATTAAAGATATTATTAATGTTAGGGCAATGGCTTCTTTTGACTACTCACGGTGGATGAGACTGGCGATGGAGAGGTCAGGAGAGGTTTCCCAGAACCTAAATGCCACCGATTAAGTGGTTCGTAATTGCGGTAATCTTTAAAGACGGTTGTTGCCGACATCGGTATCAATTTCGAGAATAAATAAGAATCAAGCTTCCGGGTGAGCATATAAAAATCTTTCCGGCTGACACTGATCAGCATCGGACCAGGTGTACCCGACGGTCACATCAAGTTGGAATTTTTTGTAATCACTCCAAAGAATCTTAGCCCCTAAAGTCCTCAAAAGGAGTGCCAACGGAGTATAAGGAGAGGAAGCTCCCCTGAAGCGTTAACACAGGCTGGATAATAAAAATTGAAAAGGTGAGGCAACTCACCAATCCTCAAAACTAAGAAACTATCCCAGTGTGGCAGTTGACCTATTTACGCCATGATAATAACAAGGATCTCTTTAGTCTTGACGGCCGTTTCACTACGCGGTTAAGGGTAGAGAAGTTTAACAGGGAAGCCGGGAGCTACACAATGCTCTCGTGTAATTATTTCCATCACTCCTCCACGAATTGGTAAAAGAGATGTCTAAAGTGTGGTGGGGAACACTATATAAAAGAGTGTCCCATTAAGGAACGACCAGACCAACCGAAGTATTATTGTATGAAATGGCCACTTAGCCGCGTGGAGGATGCCCAAAGTTCTCGAAAACCGAGGACGCCAAGCCAAGCCAAATGTTGCGCGACGGGATTTCACGGCAAAAAAAAGTAACTCCAGGGAGTCTCTGCATAGTATGGGCAAGTGAGCTCCACCCAACTCCATCGCTGGTCCTGGTCCCTACTACGGGCACAATCATCAAATAGTTCAAACCAGGTGTTCCAAATTCTAACTCTTGATGCTGCCACTAAGGCGATTATGTTCTTAACGAATTAATTTCATTTTTAACTCCCTAGAGGATTAGATAATATGTTTACTGCTCTGGCAGCTGCCAAAATCCACTAGAAAAGTAGAGCCGCTGTGCATTCAAAAATTCTAATCATGCTACTTAATGGTTGTGCTGGTTGCCGGGTTAAAAATTTGTTATTGAATGCAAATGGCATTATGTCAAAAATGCATGAGCTAATCCATTTACTAACACACTGACCCAGATTTGATACTCATTCAAGAAACGCATCTTTCACCCAATCGTAGGCCTTGCATTACTACCTTTATTTTTACAGGGAATGATGGTGGACAAACTCCCAGACCTTCGTGGAGGTGGGTACGGCCATTTTTATTAAAAACACTATTTCACACATTAACGTTACCCACACACCTTAACTGATATACAAACAACCGTACTTTTAGTATTAACACTCAACATTTTAATAATGTTAATATTAAGCCCATCTATGTTCCTTGTACAATTAATCGTACTAATCTTCTTAATGATCTTTCTGCAATCTTGCAGATTAGCAATTCTTTCGATCCTTATGTGGGGACTTTAATGCACATCACACCTCATGAGATGTAGGCGTGATGATAGCACAGGCATTGCACTGGTGCAATTGGCCAATCAGACCGGTTTAGAAATATTTGGTGCCGCCCACTCCCCCACCGGGTCACCAACCTTCTCATCTACCATTGGATCTAACCCCTTCTAAATAATTTTCATGTTCCTTTCTTATTGAATTGAGTTTCCTCTGATCACATCCATGTTATGTTAAATTTCTCCTAACTTATGAAACTCTGAACTAACCTCGTAACAGCCACTAATTGGTCAAAATTTAATAGCATTCTTCTAACCCTTCTAATGATAACCTAGACATTGATTCTCCCTTCATGATTGACGCGGAAGCTGGGGCCGAATTACTACTAACATTATACACAACGCGTATGCTAACTCCTCTAAGCCAGTTCACAACAATAACATTCAATTCATTTAAACGCTCATTAAGCGACAGAAAGCAAAGCGACGCGAATTCTGCGCCGATAGTTAAAATGATTAATAAAAGCAAATTCTTGCACGCGGGCAGCCTTCGTGGATCAGTTCCAAGTAAATAATTCTAACCCGCTTACTAACGACGTTAAAAATTTTGCATGTAACACTTAAATTCTACATGCAACTGAATAAACTTGTTAAAATTAACTGTCTTTACTTTATGAATATATATTTGTAAAACTTAAAATTAATAAAAGCGCCTGGTGCGGATAATGTGCCACAATAAAATGCTCAAAACCTACCGCATAATATTATTTTGCTTATTGCTAATTTAATCAATGCCATTATTAAACTTTCTTATTTTCCCCCTTTCCTGAGGAAAGCCACATCGTTCTTACCCATAAAAACCTGAAAGGATCCCCAACCCAGTAATTATCGCCCTATTCTCTTTTCTACTTTGGGCAAGCTAACGAATTCGTAATTTCAAATTAAAAAACATCTTCAAACACTCTATTATATTCCACAGCAATTTGGTTTCACTTCTCAGCTTACACGACGCATCAACTCCTTCGCATTACGGAAATGATCTCTGAAGGTCTAACTAAAAGGTTCTAACGGGGAATTGTTTTCCTGAGATGTAGCCAAAGCATTTGATAGAGTCTGATCGATGGCTTAATTCATAAACTCATTGCCTACAAGTTTCCGGTATACTTCCTTAACACTGCTCATCAAGTCTTTACCTTATGTGACAGAACTTTCACTGTTAAAGCTAACAAATCTCTGCCGACAAGAAAATTGGAGCAATTCCACAAGTGATCATTAATTGGTCCAACTCTTTCAATTTGTACATAAATGACATTCCACAGACACATAGTATTTCGCTTGAATCTACGCTGATGATACAGCAGTCATCACCTCTTGGTAAAACACTTGCAGACATTCAACTATATATTTCATGACCTGTTTCACTCATCTTTGAAGCTTGGCTTACTAGATGGCGAATAAATCAACGTAGATAAACAGAAGCTTTTTCACGAGGAGAAGACTTGTGCCTCCTAACATTTATCTTTTAACCACCAATCAACTGATCTACTAATGCTAAATACCTGGGAGTTTATCTCGATGATAAACTAACCATAATATCATTTTGAACATTAAAAGAAAAGCTAACAACTGCATCCGCATGCTGTGGTCCATATATTAATAAAACTCACCTCTTTCCTTAGAAAATAAACTAATTTATATGTACTATTTGCGGCCCGTAATAACTTATGCTTGCCCGGTTTGGGGTACTGCTGCAAGGTACCAGATTAATTTCATTAAACGTTTTGAAAATAAGATCCTTAGAATGATCACTAGTCTCCATGGTACTTTTAGAAATGATGACATCCGTCGTTGTTTAGCCCTCCCTACTATTCAAAATTTTATGCTGAAGCTTGCGACTAATTTTTTACGCAAATCTAAAACCTATTCGAATGATGAAATTCGTAATCTTCCAAAAGATACGATTTCACATTACCGAAAACGCCAAGGCCCACGGGCGTTCTTGCAACTTTGCACCAGACCTAGATCCTTTGTCATCATTTCTAGCAGCAATTACTCTACTTTGTAGTAGTTTTCATCTGTTCTATTCTTTTTGTATATTTTTTGTGTCATGCATTGTATATTAATTGTTTGTATATATTATACTTAGTAGTTTTCGTAGTATTAATTGTTGTTTGTATATATTATACTAAGTAGTTTTCGTAGTATTTTTTCAATCTCTTTTTTCGTCTTAATTTTTAATTTTGCATTTATTTTCTCTTTTAACTTTGCACTTGTAAATTTTTATGTAATCTGGGCAGACCATTATCACTTATTCCTTTTATTCTATATTATTAATGTTTCTCTCTCCAATGGACTTTACTGTGTGCCACTCTGAGTAGTAAAGGTCGAAAATGACCAAGGGCACTCCGTGAACTTAAATGATGATGATGATGAGAGTGAGTTTCCAACATCTTAATATGCTGGGAGGTCTCGACAACTTCTACAGTCAGTTAAAAACCCAAATTCTCCACTTGAAAAATTTCAAACAATTGCCAAAATGTTTCAATTAAGTATTTAATTGCTTCTTGCATTTTAAATTATTTTTATTTGTGCCATGCTTACCGTGCCCTCTGTTTTTCTTTTTGTCTTCAATGTTTCTATTTATCTGCCGTTTGGACATGACCACTGCCCACTGCCTTATTTATTCAATGTTTTTTCATCCAATGACTTTTAACTTCCAGATTAGGAGTCTAGAGGCCATATATAGCCAGGTACTCCATAACCAGAATGATGATGATGAGAGTGAGTTTGACTGGCCTAGAAATATTTGAGCCGCCCACCTCACTCGGGTCACCAACCTTCCTCCTCTACCATTGATCTAACCCTTCTAAATAATTTTCATGTTCCTTCTATTGAATCCTTACTGAGCTTTCCCTCTGATCACAATCCGGTTATGTTAAATTTCTCCCTAACTTATGAAACTCTTGAACTAACCCGTAATGTTTCTACTAATTGGTCAAAATTTAATAGCATTCCTCTCTAACCCTTCTAATGATAACCTAGACCTTGATTCCTTCTCATGATTGACGCGAAAGTTAGTCGAATTACTAACATTATACACAACGCGCTAACCTCTAAGCCAGTTCACAACAATAACATTCACCATTCCTGCACACATCAAAACGCTCATTGCTGACAGAAATCTAAAGGACGCGAATTCTGCGCCGATATTAAATGATTTAGACAAAGCAAATTTGCACGCGGGCAGCCTTCAGGATCAGTTCCAAGTAATAATCTCTAACCCGCTTACTAACGACACCGTTAAAAATTCTGTAACACTTTTAAATTCTACATGCAATCCGAATAAACTTGTTAAAATTAACTGTCTTTACTTTTATGAATATATTTGTAAACTTAAAATTAATAAAGCGCCTGGTGCGGATAATCGTTACTAATAAAATGCTCAAAACCTACCGCATAATATTATTTTGCTTATTGCTAATTTAATCAATGCCATTATTAAACTTTCTTATTTTCCCCTTCCTGAGGAAAGCCATCGTTCTACCTATTCTTAAACCTGAAAGGATCCTTCTAACCCCAGTAATTATCGCCCCTCTTCTTCTACTTTAAGTAAGTTAACGGAATTCGTAATTCTGCATAAAATTAAAAACATCTCTCTAAACACTCTATTATGATTCCACAGCAATTTGGTTTCACTTTCAGCTTAGCACGACGCATCAACCTTCGCATTACGGAAATGATCTCTGAAGGTCTAACTAAAAAGGTTCTAACGGGAATTGTTTTCCTAGATGTAGCCAAAGCATTTGATAGAGTCTGGATCGATGGCTTAATTCATAAACTCATTGCCTACAAGTTTCCGGTATACTTTTAACACTGCTCTCATCAAGTCTTACCTATGCGACAGAACTTTCACTGTTAAAGCTAACAACGCTCTGCTGACAAGAAAATTGAGCGGGAGCAAGAAGGATCACACTGGTCCAACTCTTTTTCAATTTGTACATAAATGACATTCCACAGACACATAGTATTTCGCTTGAATCTACGCTGATGATACAGCAGTCATCACCTCTGGTAAAACACTTGCAGACATTCAACTATATTTCATGACCTACTTCACCATCTTGAAGCTTGGCTTACCAGATGGCGAATAAAAATCAACGTAGATAAAACAGAAGCTGTGTTTTCACGAGGAGAAGACTTGCGCCTCCTAACATTTATCTTTTTTAACCAATTAATCAACTGATCTACTAATGCTAAATATCTGGGAGTTTATCTTGATAATAAACTAACCTATAATACTCATTTTAGTAACATTAAAAGAAAAGCTAACAACTGCATCCGCATGCTGTATCCATATATTAATAAAAACTCACTACCCTTTCCTTAGAAAAATAAACTACTATTTATATGTACTATTTGCGGCCCGTAATAACTTATGCTTGCCCGGTTTGGGGTACTGCTGCAAGGTACCAGATTAATTTCATTAAACGTTTTGAAAATAAGATCCTTAGAATGATCACTAGTTCTCCATGGTACTTAGAAATGATGATATCCGGTCGTTGTTTAGCCTCCCTTACTATTCAAAATTTTATGCTGAAGCTTGCGACTAATTTTTACGCAAATCCTAAACTCTATTTGAATGATGAAATTCGTAATCTTCCAAGATACGATTTCACATTATGGAAAACGCCATGCCCACGGGCGTCTCTGCACAATTTGCACAGACCAGATCCTTGTCATCATTTCTAGCAGCAATTACTCTACTTTGTAGTAGTTTTTCATCTGTCTCCATTCTTTTGTATATTTTTGTGTCATGCATTGTATATTAATTGTTTGTATATTATACTTAGTAGTTTTCGTAGTATTAATTGTTGTTTGTCAATCTCTTTTATATTTTTAATTTTATACTTAAGTAGTTTTCTGGCCCGCGACAGCGAATAGCTTATTGTTGCTAATAAGTTGGTTAAAAAACACAGAATGATAATAACTCGGTTTTATTTGGCTTGCTAGGTAAAGCTTAATGACAAGCATAATACGCAGAAAACTTAACTCAAGCATAACAAATAACATATAATTGAAATAAATCCCACTAACATTATAAACTAGTGAACATCTAGAAATTATTGATAATGGCAGAAAAATTAAAACGGTTTTGGCCCTTCGTACTTACTGGTGTAAACAGTATGGCCCTAAGGCTGGAAAGTTTGGAGACTCCTGTCTTAGACAAAAGCTTGAGGATTAAAACAATGGTCTTTTGAAAAAGATAAGCATAGGGGCTCTAAAATGAAAAATCTCTTTGTATTTATTGAATGGTCACATTAAATTTTTAATCACAAAAGATTTCTTCAAATAGAAATCCCTACAACAGTTATTTCCGTGGGAAAACATATCCAGACAGCTGTGATCAGTGTGGTAATAGCTTTGAACGATCAGATGCTGACTTTGATATTTTCAATCTTCCCGCATTCACCTGTTAATGGTGGCAGTTTTCAAACACTTACATTAAGGACATAAGTTCAAAACACTAGTATGTAAACGCGAGTAACATTCACCCATTAAACATAAAAGGTTATAACATAACTTTGAACGTTATGGAAGAAAAAGAAGAAAAGCACTGCAAAACAATTTTAAATGCATGTCGATATGTCAATCACCACACAAATTTATGCGAATACTTTTAAAAAACAATTAAATATTTTTTTATGTTACAGTAAAGAACATTATATTAAGGACTGCCATATCAAAGAAAGAATCCAAAATGCATCAATTGCCACCAGATGGGGCATCTCGCCGCTTGGAGAGGATGCCCAATGTTCCCCAAGCCACGTCTCCCAGCCAATCAGGACCAAGAAGCGCCAAGGACTGACTTCAACAGCCGGCCAGTCACCGAGGGTGTCTCCTATGCAAGTTTCTTCAAAGGAACCCCGAATAATACCATACCATCGGTCTCAGAGCAATCTATTCCTAATAATACTAATACCACTAACTTAACTGCTAATTCTGCTTCTAAAGCTCTGTACGTTCTTTCTGAACTCGTAAATATTTTTAATATGATAGGAGGATTAAATAACTTCTATAATCAACTTAAAAACGCCAATAGCCCAGCTGATAAGATCCAAGCACTATTTAAATGCTTTAATTAATTGCCTCGTTGCTTTTTAGTTAATTGTTTTTTAATTTTGACATGTTTTTGATTACTTCTCCTATTGCTTCTCCCTTTTTGTAATTTTTTTTCTTTTACTAACATGGACATAATCATTGCTCACTGCCACTTTTTACAAATGTGTTTTTATTTGCCATGTGTTTTATCTAGCCAGATTAGGAGTTCAGGCCACAACCGGCCAAGGTACTTCGTAAAAATAGACTGACTGACTGTTACAGTAATCCATTTGACGATTCACGTTTTTATTAAAATCGCTTTACATTTTAGAGCGATGTTGTTAATTTGAAATAGGTATGTTTAATATTTCCTTCCTGACCTCGATTTGCTTTCACTTTTTCCCAGTTCGCTCTTGCAGTATCTTGGACCGCGCTTCAGGTTGTTTATTGTCGTTTATTCTGTTAAGTTCTCAACACTGTCTAGCGATTCTTTCTCACCCAGCCAACGATTTAATCATTTCTGTTTTATTTCTTTTCCAAACTCTACCCAGTGTATGTAACTTCCTTATTGTGCTCTTTCAGTTACTCGTTCATTTCATTTTAATTCTGTCTCATGTATTTTAATTACTTATTATTAAAATAATAATAATAAAATTTAAAAAAAAATCTCACTCTATTAAACTTTTCGTTTAGTATTTGGGCAAGATTCCTTTTAGTCTTTACCGCTTTCTTTCCCCAGCAATGCTCTTTCATCTTTAAAATGGACAATCCAAGATAGAAGCTAACGGCTGCTGCGCAGCCACGGAGGTTAACCAAAACTCAAATCATCATAATATTTCTTCTTGAATACTTCTTATTCATTCAATACTTCTTATTTTTTAGAATATCATTGCCTGACACTTATACTTTGATCCCTACATGAGTATGGAATTTTGGCAAGGATAGGAAATACAAGATTTAAATACAGACTTTCTTTTAAGACAGTGTTCCAAATATAATTCTTGAAAACTTAAATTTTTTTTTTTTTAATTGTTTCTCTTTACAGCGAAGACACTAGGGTAATAGTTAGCATGCTAAAATTGTTAACTTTGCAATCTAATATTTCTGATAATTTAAGGAATGTTAATTAAATTTATTTTACTTATTAAACTCTTGAGGATTAAAACACTGGTCTTATGAAAAAGATAGACATAGGGGCACCAAAATAAAAAATTTCATAATAATCCCCCTAATTTGTAGAAATTCCTCACTAACAATTGAACTAAAAAAATTAATCTACGTTTCTTATCTTAGACCTGTCATTACATATGCGAGTCCAGTTTGAGGTTCTACAGCCAATAGCAACTTTCTCATGCTCGAAAAGGAAATTATTCGTATGATCACTGACGCACCCTGGTATTTCAGAAATAATGATATTCGGCACTCCCTTGATATTCCTAGTTTCCGCGCATTCGTCGAGAAACTTGCAAAAACTTTTATGAATCCGTTTCACGATCCACTAACCCCGTTCTAAATGATTTAAAAATATGCAATTATGAGGTCACCCTACCCAGAAATCGAAAAAGAGCGCGCTATACTCTTAACAAATAATTTCCTCCTTTCTGGAGATATTTCGATTTCGGTTTCGCTGTCGCCTCGTCAATGTTTTTCTTTTTATTGCATTTTGTTATTGGATTTATCATCAGTGCTTATTCCTTTAATTTTTTGTTACTTTTGTTTATGGGATGATTTTATTTTATTTTTTATTTTATTCTCTTTGTATTTTTACTCTTCTATTGTAACTTTCACTTTCTGTCTTAATTGTAATGTTTTTGTTCTCTGATGTTAGAACTTTTATTCCTTCTCTGATTTATTTAATTTTTCTAACAATTGGCAAAGGGCTCGACCACATGTCACTACTCACCATTCGCCATGTGGAGGTGTGGTCGCTGCGCGACCAAGGCACTCCATCAAGTCATCAATAATAGATTAGACAGTTGTCTTGGATGCCTTAAGGCAAGCGCTGCACCGACGTTACTCACTCAGCACTACCCAGGAGATGCGTGTAGCTTGAAGAAAGACTACGAACGCGGAGTAACACTACCCCCGCAACGCTCTCCGATCCTGTTAGACCGGGACAAACGGTGGATTAAAGGGGATTCCGAACCACTCCAAACATCCATGGCACCGTCGGGACTCGAATCCGAAACCTGTGGTGACTACGCTCCAGATTAATCATTTAAAATTGTTACTGTTCAATTTTTATGTTTCTTTTTCCATAATAAATATTGTTCAAGGACCTCTGATAATGTAGTTTAAAAACGTCTGATAATCATGCACCAACCTAATATTAAAAAAAAAAAAAAAAAAAAAACCTCGGTTCTTTAAGTACACAAGAACAAAGTATCTAAAATTAACGATATAAGTGATAATGTAATATTTTCAAATAATAAGTGAATTTAAGGAATGATTTTTTTTCTTTGTTTGAAAAAAAAAAAATGCTCTTTATGTTATTTATCTTTTCTCCCCCATTTCTGACATCATAAATTATTATATTATACTTGATTAATTTTAAAATAAAATATTTGAATTATAACAAAAATACCGAGTTGCATTAAAAAAGATGATAAATTAAATAAATTCACCAAGAAATAATGGATTGTAAAATTAAATATGTCAAAATATTATTGAAATTTTGAAAAAAATAAGACTGCATCAGTCTTGATTGGAGAAATATTAACTACAATAAAACAAATATGAAGTTGGACCTCTGTAGGAATGTATAGATGTTTGTAATCTGATTAGAATAGATAAAGTATGGTTTGTTTATTTGAGTTTAGTTACTGGCATAATATATTACTATATTTTGCTGGAAATTGATATATGTAGAGATATAATTAATTAATTAATTAATGGCTGGCTGGATGAAAGGAGTGAAGGAAGGACGGATGGATGGATGGTTGGAAAGAAGGAAGGATGAATGGATAGAAGGAAGGATGGATGTATGTATGGTGGGAAGGATGGATGGATAGATGGATAGAAAGAAGGAAGGATGGTTTTGATGAAAGGAAGGAACGATGGATTGAAGAATGGATGGTTTTGATGAAAGGTAGGAATGATGGATTGAAGAATTTAAGGAAGGAAGGATGGATGGATGGAAATAAGAAAGGAAGGATGGACTTATGGACGGAGGGATGGAATGGAATAAGGTAGGATGGATGGAAGGAAGGATATATATCTGCAGATGGATAAATGAATTTGTATATATTTCAGAATATGATATTATTGGAATTTATTGTTATTTTATAGTATTTTTGAACATCTTTCTACTTTATTTGCTATTTTTATTCTTGAATTATTTTTGATTTTTTTTTTTTTGCGTGTTAAGGGTACTTACGTATTAACGGTACCTTGGCGACAGTTGCGCCAATAAAGAGCACACGCGCCAACCGCAGCTACAGATTTGGCGCCAATCTACACTTGAAATATTTGTTTCAAATAATAAAATATATATGGAACACTTCAATTAAAATCAAAACGCTTTCAAAATATTTTTATTCCAAATAATAAAGATTGGCGACACTTAAAAACCGCCAAGTCTGTCGCCAAGGTACCGTTAATACGTAAGTACCCAAATAGCTTTTTAATATACTTTTAAATAAAAAATTACTTTGTTTGTTTGTTTTAAATTAATATAAATTTATAATATATATTCTTAAAACTAGACATATGAAAAATGAAGTAACATTAAAATTAGTCATGTTCATTCATAGCACATTTGTTTTTAATCATCAAAAGAAATTATGTTCACCAATTTTTAAGTAAAATTTTAAATTTACATTTATTATTACTGCTTTTTTTTAATTGTTATATGTATAATCTTCAATGAGCAAATGCTTTATAAGAAATTTAGAAAGAATGAATATTTAATTCACTTTTCTTAATGATGTAGTTAAGATTTTTACAATTATCCTGTAAAAGCTTACTACCAATGAAACCACTAAGCATCTGTATATTATAGTCTTGTTTCATAAAAACAGAAACACAATTTTATTTTAATATTATATTTTAATTAAAAAATGTATTTAAAAACAATTACAATTGCAATACTTTTAATAATTTAAACAAACATATAACATTACTAAATATGTATCTGAATCTAAAATCATGCAGCATTTTAACAATTACAGGTACAGGTTTTCAATTTTAAATAGCCTTTTTGAATTACAAAAATAGGAAAGAAAAATAACTGAAATATCAAAAAAAAAACAGATAGTTAATTTGAAAATATCTGCATAATATATTTTTCATTAGCATAAACATGGCAGAGAATTTTTTCAAAATTAAAAATAAGCAATTATTAGAATTTTAGTAATTCAGTAAACATGTATATACATTTAATTACGTTATTTAAAATTACATTATTTAAATTATTACTTACTTCTAAAGGTAAAGCTATATATTTTCAGGGAATAATTTAACTGGAATTAACTTTAATCAACCTTTTATTTCCGCACTATCTTAATTCGAAATGAATAGATGTTTTAGATGGAGAGAAAAGCAGATGTTTAAATTGAAACAAAAACCACAATGCTAGTCATAACAAAGCAGCTGCAAATAGAAATGTTATTTATTTATTTTTTTTTACATTTTTTTTTTTTTTTTTTTATTCCTTGCATGTTTTTATACTTCATTTCTTTTACCATTTCGTGCTGCCTGATTGTCACATAAAGATTAATAGCAATTATCAAGTGGAGCATAAGCATATATGTAATACATTTTGCAATTTTTTTTTTGTATTAAAAATATATAATTAATAAAAAAATAAATGTTCGCTGACAGAAACGATTAAAATCTACATTTGTTAAATCTTTCTTATCGAGAAATGGGTATTTGCACTCGTATGGCGTATTCCTCGTAGTCGAGATTTTGTTTTGCCGCTGTTTTAATTTAACGGAAAAGTGAAAGCGGACGCTATGCAAAAACTCATTTTAAGCTGCCCGTTAAATTACAGTTTCTGATGAGCGCATGCGCAGTGGTATCATGCGCCAAATAGCGGGAAAAGTGAAAGCGGGTGGCTTCCGCTATGCAAAACCTCTCTATTACCTCATGGTGTATTTCAAAAATACTCGTCGTGAAGTCTATGTTTAGTGTCGTTCTTATGTTTGTGTTGCACTTATGGAGCTCTAGTTCTTAAACACAGTTCTAGTAACACGTTAAAATCTATTAATCGGCCAACAGCATATTGTATTTGAAGTGAATCGTTTTCCGTTTTGTAACAACAACCAACCATTTTCTGAATTTTTATTTTTAAATCAAGATTCTAATCAAAAAAGGTTTAATACAAAAGTAAAAATAAGAATAAGATTTTTTTTCAAAATAAAACTAAAGATTTGGTAGGTTTTTTAAAAATAAAACTAAAGACTTGGTAGATTATTTTGAAATAAAACTGAAAATATTTTAGATTTTTAAAAATAAAAATAAAGATTTGGTTGATTTCTTTAAAATAAAACTAGATATTTTTTAGAATTTTTAAAAATAAAAATAAAGATTTGATAAATTTTTTTAAAAATACAACTAAAGATATTTTGATTTTTAAAAATAAAACTAAAGATTTGGCAGATTTTTTTTTTTAAAATAAAAGTGACAATTTTTTAAAAGAAAGCTAAAGATTTGGTAAATTTTTTTGAGCTAAAATCAATAATATCCTTCCGTTCAGAAAGCATGTTTACAGAAACATATAAAAAAAAAAACAAAATTCCGCTGTTTTATTTCTTATTACATTGAACGGACTCCTTATTACAAATCGATACTATACAAGTAAGCTCACAAGCTTTTCATCCAATGTTAGTTCTTACAACCCTTAAAAGGAAAAAACAATAATTACATTTCTCATATTAATATAATAATAGATTAAATAAAACTAGAATGATTTTTTAAGAAGAATCACCTATATTTACACTTATATTATATTAAATTTGTTAAATTGTCGCCAGACAAATTTATCATCAGGTATGCACGGTGCAGCCCTTGTTTACGGCATAAAGACTAACTGTCTCTGTATTGTCAGCGGCACTAAAACAACAACATTGAACAGACTTTTCTTATATGCATATATATAAATGCAGCACAACAGTAGTGAGTAAGATCACGATATTGATCCTTACAACCATTAGAAAATAACAATTGTATTTTTCATTTTAATAATAATTTCTAAATATACGGGCAGGCTTAGGAATTAACTTTAACGAAAAAAGTCATAATTTTCTTATTATGAATTCTGCTGAAGATTTTTACCGATCAGTAAAAAATAGAAAAAAAAATACGACGATTTAAAAAAAAAATTTTTAACTATCGCGAAAATTTCGTTAACATAAACATTGCATAAAAAAAAAAGTGGGATAACTCATAATTAATCATCGAGGCTTCTGGGGAGAGAAATTCTGCACCGTGAAACAACAATGGAACCACCAGGCGGCGCTATCAGTTTTTAGGGAAATGGAATTTTCCCTTCAACTTGCAGGGAAGATTGCCCACCGGATGCGTTTAATTGCTGTAGCGTGCTGTGTTTCGCCATCTACTCTGGACTGTCATTGTGCTGCAGTTTTTAAATAATATGTGAGTTGATATTATTTATTTTATATCATTTACTTTATTTTATTATAATTTATTAGTTAATAAGCTTTTTAGTGAATAATTTTTTTTGCATATTTAATTGCTGTATTCTTAATAATTGTTCTGCTTTGTGTCTCCATTTTCTCGATAGTTTTATTGGGTACTTACGTATTAACGGTACCTTGGCGGTTTTTAAGTGTCGCCAATCTTTATTATTTAGAATAAAAATATTTTGAAAGCGTTTTGATTTTAAATGAAGTGTTTCATATATATTTTATTATTTGGAACAAAAATTTTAAGTGTAGATTGGCGTCAAATCTGTAGCTGCGGCTGTCGCGTGTGCGCTTTATTGGCACAACTGCCGCCAAGATATCGTTAATACGTAAGTACCGGGTTAAGTCACTGAGGCCAGTGACCTGCAGGATAGCCTATTCTGCATGATTTGTTTGTGTGCTAATCAGCGGGTGGTAACACATCACGGGCTATGTGTTTTTGACAGAGACAGTTTACCATATTGGGAGTATTCACCGTTGAACTCTGACCCCAGGGTAATAGGCACAGATCCCCGTAGATGAAGAAAGAGAAGAAACGCTGGCCGATATCGAGAAAGTAAGCTAAATAACTATTCTTAAAAGAAACATTCAGTTTCTTTATTATTTAATAGAACCTGTGGATATCATTAAATTATAAAATCGATAAAAAGAAAAGTCAATATATATAACTCCTGATTACTAAAAGAGTGGTAGATCTTTTCTAATATGTACTTAATGGAATTATATTCTGCATTTAACATTCTTTAAACAATTTATACACACATATATATATATACACACATATATATATATACATATATATATATATATATATATACACACACACATATATATATATATATATATATATATATATATGTCTTCTTTTTATATCTTAAACTTCCATTATATCAAATTTTTCTATTGGGCAAGCTTCCTAACAGTCTTTACCTTTCTTTTCTAGCACAGCATTTCTTCTTCGTCTTTCTACTGAAACAAGATATAAGCTGGCGGATGATTGCACAGGCAAGGTGCTTCGTAACATGCCAAATCAGTCAGTTAATGGAATTATAATGCTTGCATTTTATTTAAATTTTTTATATTTTTTTTTTTTTTATTGTGTCTGGAATTAGTGTTTTTACTCTTACAAACCGATTTTTCTAAAAGGTAAAGGAACATGTTTTTTTCATCATAAACAAAAACGAATAAACATACTAATTTACAATGTCACTTGCACAGTTTTCACTATTCTACAACGTTACTTTATGATTATTTTAAAATTATTGTCATACATTTCTTTTTTTTTTTTTTTTAAATAATAATATATTTACTGATTATTTTAATTTTGTATAGCTATTTTTTAAATAACTGTTATATAAACTTTTTTTTTTTTTTTTTTTTTACCTTTTTTGATGATTTTTAACAAAAATAATACATTCTAGTATAATTATTAAAAAAATTTTCGAATGCAATTTAATTAATAAACTTCTTATAGATAGATCTAAAATAATACAATAAAGTTCATTATGTTGTAGAAACAAATAATGACCTTCATTTCGCAAAATTGAAAAAAAAAAAAAAAAAAAAAAAATGTTAATTACTGGGTTTTAACAAAAAACAAGTAATATAAAAAAAAATTCTTTAAAGTCAATTCCTACTTTTTTTTTTCACATTTTCCTCTTACATCTGGCACTATCTATTGGTAGATGCATGCAACTTAAATCTAAAAAAACTAAAATGAATTAATTAAATTTAATTAATGAATTAATCTTTGAAAAAACTGTATTAACATCCAGTGTCATCCATTACAAATTAAAAAAAAATGTATTTGAACTTGAGTGGATGACTAAAAAGTATTTTATTAACGATTGAAAATTTGAACAAGATATATATAGGGAGAGTGTGAGCTAATAATAGGAATTGAATAATTCAATCTTAAAAAAAAATCATTTTAATGAATGGAAATAGAAACTATGAGTTTCTCTACAATGGAATTATTAGTTTCCACTGGAGGAATTCTGCATGTATGTATATGTATATTTATGTATTTGTATATATGTGCATTCATGTATTTCTTCTCTTACGAACTAGTTTCATGTTGCACTCATTTCTACACTCATGTCCATAAATTAAGGATAATGAAGTTCAGGCAAAGAAAGAGACAGAAGCAAAACAAATTTGACTTATTTGTAAAGTATATTTATTAAACAAAAGGTAAAAAAAAAAAAAAATCAAATCGGGGTAAGTACACGGAGTGCCTTGGTCGCGCAGCGACCAAACCTCCAACCTGGTAGATGGATTACGTAACGTGAGGTCTTGCCCTTTGCCAGTTATAAAAAATATAGAAAATTTAATAAGGAAAACAATAATATCAATTAAGTTACAAAAAGCAACAAACAAAAAATTTAAAAATGAAACAAAAAAGGAAAAAAAAAAAAACAAAAAACAAGAGAATTTGTTACACTTGAAAACTTAACAAAAAGGTAAAAAAAAGCAAAAAAGATGCTATATGTTTGACATATTTAATAAAAATTGCGATTTTTACTCCTTGGAGCAAATTTCAAAAAAGAACCTATTTACAAAAAACAGTATAACATGGTTAGTATGATGGTTAATATGGAGTATGCCTCCCGGACGATGCAATACAGGCCTTACAACGCCTAGGCATGCTGAGTATCAAATTATCAATCTGATCTTGGGGAATATTACACCACTCATCAAGCAATGCCCTCCGAAGTTCCGGTTGACAGGTGGGAGGGGGTTGACGGGCTGCAATTCGTCGGCGAAGCATATCCACACATGCTCTATTGATTCAAGTCCGGTGAGTATGCTGGCCCATCCATACGGGTGATATCCTCCAATTGAAGGCATTCGTCTACAATGTTTGCACAGTGAGGACGGGCGTCGTCATCCATAAACAGAAATTTAGCACCCATGGCGCCCCGAAACAAACGTACATGTTTTTCCAGAATGACATCCCGATAGATGTGGCCTGTCATCGTTACACTCTGAACATGCAGGTCAGTTCTGGAACCAAGAACAATTCCTCCCCAAACGAGCCATCCTGCACCACCGTAACGGTGTCGTTCAATGGTGTTCTCTTGGTGGTAACGGGTACCTGGCGCTCTCCATATGAAAGTCCAACGAGAATCAGACTGCAAACTAAACCTGGACTCGTCGGAAAACATCACACAAGACCACTGTTGCGGTGTCAACAATGCATGCTCTCTACTCCTGGTTAATCGCAGGCGATAGTGAGTGGCGGTAAGTGGAACACATCTGACAGACCTACGAGCATATAGACCAATGTGCCCTACGCGTCTTTACACGGTCTGCCTTGAAACTGTCGTACCGGTAGCTGAAGAGAGCTGACGAGACAGGTCTGATGCTGTGCTCCGTCTGTTTCTTTTGGCAGTAACTGCTAAATAACGGTCCTCATTCGGCGTTGTAAGTTGGGGGCGACCTGTGCTGTAACATCTACTCACATTACCATCATCTTGGAATTGTTGCCAAAGCCTGGAGATGACACACTGGGCGAGTCCAAGTTCCTCAGATACTTCCAGTTGGGTACGTCCACATTATAGTCGTCCCTTGTTCTCTCTCCTTATATACCCCTCTCTTACAAACTCGTCATTGTGATGTACTATCCGCGCCATCTGGTGGTTTCCTGTAATTTGCGTATTCTTTTTCAAGATGTGGTTGATAATTCTACAGGTGAAATTTTTATTTTAGAGTTCAATTTCTGTGTGATTCTGAATTATCCTTAATTTATGGACATGAGTGTACTTAAAACAGTTAACTGTTAACACAAATATAAATTAATGGTTAATTCATTATGTACAAATTAGTTCATTATGTACATGAACCAATTCGTACATAATGAGTTCATTATGTACGGATTAGGTGAAATACATGAATACCATTCAACTGATCGTCTAATTTTGAGTTGGAGTATAGAAGATCTGCAAGAAAAATCCGCTACTTTTTTTGCTATAGTTTCTGTATCCACCAATTGTACTCGATTTTTTTCAGGGGCAGAAAATAAATATTTCTCACTAAAAAAAATAAATAGAATAATTAAATAGGCAAATTATGATTTTAGTTATTTTCTTAAAACTTTAAATAATAATTATATATTTAAAAAGGTTTGCGTATAAATATTTATAATCGGAATATATATGTTAATTACATAAATAAAATTAACACTTTTTTTTATAATTTAAAATTTTTTTATCATTAAAAGTTTATTTTTAATTTAATAATTTTAACATTTTATTTATACAAAAATATCTGTAAGACGATTGTTATACAAAATATAGTTTAATAAATAAATTAATAGTTTATATTAATTTTTTTATATTTATATATTAGTAACATCTTCATAAAATACATTTCAAGTAAATAAATCATCGTAAAAAAAAAAAAAATCATAAATATATGTATAAAAATTTCTAAAATAATAATTATTATTATAAAAATAATAGAAAAGTGAACTAATGTATACTATAAAAATAATATCATGGAAATTGCCTCTTTTTTTTTTCACAACATATTGTTACTTGTAATATTTTTATGTATTGACATTACTTCAATCATAAAATCATCATAAAGTAAAAAATGGTAAAAATAAAGTCATTTATGTAATTTAACCAGGGCCGGATTTTCCTATAGGCTAACAAGGCTTCAGCCTAGGGCCTCAAGATCAAGAGGGGTCTACATTCAAATTGATAGCAAAATTAGAATGACACTATTCTAAAAATGGTAAGCACTAAAACACTTAATCGAAAATTTGGGGAAATTCTACACATATGACTCATAAACAAACAAAAAAATGTATTGGTTAAGATCAACGAGTTCGGCCCATTGGGTCTGTTTGTTTGTGTATACTAGATTGTACCAAAGTATACTTCATATGTTCATTGATTGCTATGGCAAATATTGGCGTGTCTTATGCTACTAAGCTCTGGTTTGTTCTTGCATAAATAAAGTGTAGATGGAAACAGACAAACGAACAGTATTTGACAGATCACACGAACAGACAAAACAAAGTATTTTGTGCATAGAAAATGAAACCTTCAGAAAAATAGATTTTGATGAACTTATAGAAGAATTCTGTGTGAAGAAGTTTAGAAAGAAACTCTCTAATCTACTATTTCGTTTAAACATATACTTGGGATTGAATCAATTTTTAATTAAATTAACTATTAACATAAAATTTAATATGATATACAATTTGAGTAGATACCTTAACCTACACCTGCTTTTCTAAAAATGGTAAACAACTATTGAAAGTGGTTTAGTGTACTTTCAATTAGGATAATTTTCTAATTTTAGTAACAACCAGTCCACCAACAAACCATACCAATTCCCTAATTATTACAGTATTAAAGATAAAATTAAATATCCCTTTTTTGTTTTATGTAAAAACTCATTAATCAGCTAATCCAAACACCTAATATTTACATTAATTGTTAAATAGAACAATTTTTTTTTAAACAAATCTTTCAAAAAATTAAATTTCTATTCCTAATCAGCTAATGGAACTTAAATTGGACATCTTCTAATTCAAAGTATTTTACTGGCAGTTTCATACATGTACAGGTTTACTGCTATTTACTGAAATGTACTCAAACACACTTATATTAGTTTTCAGTATCATTTTCATCAAAACAGTTCCAACATTTTGGTCACAACTCTTTTTACATACATTTTAAGATTTTTGCAAATACTTCCAATAGATTTAAAATTTCTGTCTGGACAATAAATATATTAAACCAAAAATTATGAAAATTTCAAAATAATACTTCTTTATTTCATGATAAGGTTTCTCACATAAAGAAAAATTTCATATTAAAAACCATTGCTATCTAATGTATTTAATAAATTTAGCTTATTATATTTTTAATCAATTCAATAAGCATCTTCATATTATTTCACACCTGTTTAAAAAAAGAATAAGCACTAATGGTGAAATAGCAACACACTGTTTACATAGAATTTTCAATTCCTTCTATTAGCTCTCACTCTCCCCTATATATATCTTGTTCAAATTTTCAATCGTTAATGAAATACTTTGTATTCATCCACTGAAGTTCAAATACATTTTTTTGAATTTGTAGTGGATGGCACTTGATGTTAATACAGTTTTTTCAAATATTAATTCAGTAATTAAATTTAATTAATTAATTATATTTTTTTAGATTTAAGTTGCATATATCTACCAATCGATGGCACCAGATAAACTTAAAAAAATGAATAAAAATTATTTAGAAAGGATTTTTTGCAATATATTGAAAAAAAATAGGAATTGACTTAATTTTTTTTTTTTATATTACGTGTTTATGTCATAATAGCATGAAATTTTTGCATAATATAAAAAACTACTGTATTTCTTCAACTTTTAACACTATTTAAAAATATTAATAACACTATTTAAATGAAAAGTATAGAAAACAACCGATATTTTTTTTAAACAATTTATATGTAGATTCTTATTAGTGACTAATATATATATGTATATATATACTAGTAAATGTATCCGAGTATAGTCTGCATGCAGAAAATAAAACAGTATTAATTGTTTTAAAATCAAAGAAATAAATTCATACACACGATTATAATAAACAAATAAGAAATTTCTGTAAAAAATACACAAGTCAAATTTAAAACACATATTAAAGACAATTTTAATCATGAATACAAATCATGCAATAACAATAATTAAAAAATAGATACAAGGAACATGATAACTTATGCCAAGCACAAAAAGAAAAAAAAAAAGCTGTGATGTCATTTTTCATTCTAATTCTTTAATAAAAAATTACTTGTGTCATCTGCAAGCAATAAAAAATAAGGTTGGTTATTAACGTGGACAAGAAATCAGCATTTATTTAATTATAATTAATTAATACTTTTTTTTTTATTTTGACATCAGACAAAATTTTAGATGTCCATTTTTTTTTTTTTTTTTTTTTATTATTATTATTATTTTAAGTATTAAAGTTTTTTAGTTTGAGAAATTATTGTTAGACAAAAAAATCTGTCGCATTCTATATAGATAGATTAATATTAATATATTCCAAAAATGTTAAAAATAAAATATTGTGATGGGATATCTAGAAGCATTTTATTTTATTTATTTATTTTCATATGTTTTATAATACTTCTCCTTGTAAGTTTATTTCATATGTTTTAAATACTTCTCCCCATAAAGCAATGCATATAAAATAACTATTTAAATTAATCAAGATCATAAGTTCCATTCTGGGAAACAAACAGCAAATACATTTATGTTATAAATAGCAAACAAACAAGCATTACCTACTTATTTAATTATAATATATAGCATTTCAAAATTAAAAGTAAATCATACAAAAGATATATTTCAAAATATTTATATTTTTACTGAAAATAACCTTGAAGAAAATAAATTTCCTCATCATATTTATTTAAGTATTCTTTCATCATTCTTGGAAGTAAATAATTTATAAACAAGTACTGCATCATCAATTTAAAATATATGATAACCTTTCCTATTATAATTTTGTTATATTTTTATACATTTTGTCCTTAATTTTTAACATAATTTTTTCAACTAAGAAACATTAAATTTAAAGGCATATGCATGAAAAAAAGGAATTCAGATCTTTTGTCAAATAATACACTGTTAAAAAATATTGAAACTGTTATAAAAATAAATTGTAACAAAGCATTGATATTTCTTTTCAGCTTTTTTTTTTTTTTTAAAGGTTTCTAACAAAATGTTTTGTTAAAACAATTTTATGCAGTGTAATAGTATGTTTAAGTTACATTTTTATTTAGTTAAAAAATGCATTAATTAAAATTATTTGGTTGTGAACCACAAGAAAAAAAAAAAAAATTTTTTTTTTACAATAAAATATTGAGAGTATTTGTCTTTATAATAACCAAGCATATATGTCTTAAGTTAAATTTACAATTTCTATTACATTTACTAAATTGCCTTAATCATAGAACTTTTTTTTAAAATTCTACAGTTTGTTAATGCTTATGGTAGAAGAAATTTGAATTATAAGTTTTTTTCCTATTATAGTTTTTATGAAAAGTTAGAATTTGTTATAAATTAAATTCAAGAAATTGAACCAGTTACAATAATAATAATCATCATACTTAAGTATTTACAGTAGAATATGCAGACATAATTGAAACTTATAAATTAATGGTCTGATAAATAAATGTGAAATTAATAAAAGAAAGCAAAAAATTAGAAAATAAGTCAGAGTAAAAACTAAATGTAACTAAATTTGCTGCAAAACATATGAATTCGACAACATTTTGTGTCAAAATTTAGATATAATAGTAGATATTTATAAAAGATACCATTAATTAGTTTAAAAAAATAAAAATACTTAAAAAATTAATTTGAAATATAATTAATACAGAAATCAAAGTTAGTTAAATAACTTTTGTAGTGACTATTTATGCATAATTTGACAAAATCATATATAATTTTATACCAAAACATTTGTTAACATAGTGAATGATCAATAGGAATGTAGAGTTGTAAATTTGCAATGTAATATTTAAAAAAAAAAAATTGATTTTTTAAACAGCTTATTGAACAAAAAAGCAAAAATGGATAAATTGCAATGTTTTAAACAGTGCTGTTTAGCTTCGAAGAATTATTTCATTTTAAAATGACAGCATCTGAAAATCTATTTTGTTCTAAATTATATTTCCTTGACAGGCCTTTAATTAAAAATTTGTATCAATTTCAGAATGGTACATTAAATTATATAATCACTGTTTATATATTCATTTTTATGACATAGATGGTAGATGGAGTCAAATAATAAGCTAATTTGATAAACTAAATAATAAGCTAATGTACCACAAAAAAAAAAATCATTTGCCAAAAAAAAAAAAAAGTACTTGTTTACTAAGAACTAGATTGCTATTTGTTTATTTGTATTGAAATGTTTTTAGTAAACAATTTCATTATTCATTTTAAGTATGCATGTATTTTACAGATTTATTTATGTGCAACTTTTTTTAAATTTTGCTTAAATTACTTATTATTTACATATAATTTTGTGCTAGTTTCATGTATTTAAACAATTCAGATTATATTGTGCAATATTTTTTAAATGAACATTTCTTCTAATGTATAGCATGTCTGAAAGAGAGTTAAAATACCTGAATTAATTTTAAAGAATCATGACATACTTTAAAAGAGCGCAGAGAAAATAAATGAAGCTTGAGTATATTTGTTTGGTAAATTTTGTTTTTAATTTCAATTAGTTAAGATTTCAATTTGTTTTATAAATTGAGGTAATACATATAATTTTGTAACTGAAATTCAATTAAATAAAGATGAATATTGTACATAATGATAAAACAAATGCTAAATGAATGTAATAAGTAGAATTATTTATTGTACAGATAATTATCATTTTTAGAATATTAATTATACAAATATAAAAATTAATTAAGTTAACTTTTACTTTTTAAAAGATAAGTTATTATTATACTTTTTAAAAGATAAGTTATAAAATTCTATATTTTAAAATTTCTATTTTTTTTTTTAAAAAAGGATATCTAATTTATTAAGAAATCAGATTTATCTAATTATGTTTGTAATACTACATAAATAGATAATACTACATAAATACATACTTCATCTACATTTATTGCATTTATTTATTTTATTTTTATTAAGCCTGAAGTTATCACAATTACACCTAATAATAAATTCAGTATTTATATTCAGTATTTTTTTTTTTTTTTTTGGCCAAAAGAGAAAATTATGAAGGAAAAGGATCTAATCGAATAAAGGATCTTATTAAATGATTATGTAATATGAAGTTAAATAAATTTAAGTTTATTGTAAAATTGTGTTAAGGATAACAATCAAGCAAATAAAAGCACGCTAGGGTAAATCAAGTATGACATAAAAAATTTTTTCAATTATTTAATATATATTTAAAGATATGATATTATTTTTTGAATTTAATTATATTTTATTGGGAAAAGTTTCTTTAAAAAAAAGTATAGATTTATACATTATAAAAAATTTTTTAACAGAAATAAATACTCAGTATAAAAGGGGGAGGAAACCAGAAAGAAGATTTATTCTGTAAGAAATGGAATAAAAAACTGATATATGACCAAAAAGCAGATTAACTAAAATTTTCAAAAACCTATACATATTAAAGATGAAAATGTTACAATTGATTTCTACAATATGTCATTTCTTTAAATAAAGGACAATGTTCTAACAAAACAAACACATTTATTAAGAAACATATTGTAGCAAATTTATTTATACTTGCAATTTATTATAAAGTTACATAAAATAAATTAATAATTTCACATGAAGCAGGCAAGGAAAATAGAAATTATAATGATTCATTTATATATTACTACTTAAATTTTAATTTGCAGGTAACAGAAATATTTTATATAAAAATTATTAACTTTTCCATCATTACAAAAAATCCGGAGAAAAATTATAAGACATGGAACAGAAAGTTGTAATCTAAAAAAAAATGGCAATCCAATATAAAAATAAGGCAAATCTTTAAAAAAGTAACTAATATTAAGGATGAAAATGAATAAAAATGTTTCTTGTTATGTGTTGTTTTCTTAAAGAATAATTTTAAAAATAAACAAGCAAATTTATTAAGCACTTATTTAATAATATGTTTAACTTATCTATGTATATTTTCAATTTATTATAAAACTCAACTCAAAATATAAAAATTACTTATCAGATAAATAAATCTATACTAATATAATCATGTTAAAACAGAAGGGTACAAAATTGTATTTATATATAGTTTATAATTGTATTTATATATTTATATATAGTTTATTTTTAATGTTTAAAATATTTTGCTGTTAAAAATAGTAATTTCTTCACAGTAACAAATACAATTTACAAATTATTTCTTAAATAGTAATAAGAAATACAAAATAGGAATTAAAAATTAAAATATCAACAGAAGCAGATTAACAAAAGAAAAATGTTTCTATAGTTTCTTAGTTAGCATAAAAGTAAGAGTTATCAAAATTAAAAATAGTTAAATATTAGAATTTAAATAATTAAAACAAATTATTTATAGCAAGTAATTTTTAATATGCTTTTAAATAAAAATTACTTCTATTTTGTTTGCTTTAAATTAATAGAAATTTATAGTATATATCCTTAAAACTAGACATATGAAAAATGAATTAACACATTTAAAATTAGTCTTGTTCATTCATCGACCATTTGTTTCTAATCTTCAAAACAAATTATGTTCACCAATTTTTAAGTAAAATCTGAAATTTACAGTTATTTCTTTTTAATTGTTATATGTATAACCATCAATGGCCACATGTTTTATAAGAAATTTAGAAAGAATCAATTTTTAATTAATTTTTCTTAAAGATGTATTTTACTTTGTACAATTATCATATAAAAGTTTACCACCAATTAAACCACTTAACGTCTGTGTGTAGTACTGTTGTTTCATAAACAGAAAAGCAATTTTATTTTAACTGTTTTTTATACTTTATCTAATTTAACATTTTATTGTGTTCTAAAAAGAATAAATAATATATTTGTTCTTAAATAAATAATATTGAAAATTTTAGAAGGGAAAAAAATCATGTAAGAATAATAAAAAAAAGAAATGATATACATGCAATCTAAATAATTTTAAGAACAGAATTGTTAACAAATTGAATTAAACATTTATTAGAATTGTACAAGTAGAAATATTTAAAAAAATAATACATTTCTAAATATTCTGCGAATTGAAGATATGTTGAGAAATATGGGCTCTGGGCTAAAAATAGATGGCTTAATAATATTCTATCTACAAAGGTGAATAGCAATTAGCAAGTGAAGAACAAGCAAATATGAGATACATTTTGCAAATTTTTATTACAAACATATAATTTAAAAAGAAAAATTTCCTCTGAAAAACGATTAAAATCTACATTTATTAGATCTTAATATACTTATGGATATTTGCTCTTCTATATCATCACTGATCAAATTTATCTAAGTGGAAGCTGACAAAAAAAATTCGTCGATGAATGAAGTGGTATATGGGGATGTGAAGCAACAAAGACTATAATCCCCCAATCACTATATATATGAACAGTTAGTTTTTCCTTATTTTTAATATGTCACTCTCCACAACGCTCTACGATCGTGTTAGACCGGGACCTACGGTTTAAAGTGGATTCCGAACCACTACAGACATCCATGGCACCGCCGGGACTCGAACCCGAAACCTGTGGTACCGAGCGCCAGAGCGCTAGCCACTCGGCCGTTCAGGCCCCAAAAAAAATTTTAAGCTTCCCGATAAATCACAGAGTTCTGATGAGCGCATGCGCAGTGGCATAATGCCCCTACCAGCGTAAAAGTGCAAGTGTGTGTCTCCGTTATTCAAAAAGCTCAGTAGAAAGCGTGAAGCTATAAGGGATTTTATAATCTCTTTTCAACATAAAAAGCAAGAGCAGGATAAATTTGGTTTCTTCATTTGCTCTCTATTATGAAACCATTCCATTACCAGTTAAGTTTTTGACTTCTCTTTTATTTGTGGATATGTATATGTACCGTATGTGGTAACTGGGAAACGCATACATATTCATATAACAGAAATAGAATATTTCTAACATTTATCTAATGAAAATAGCTTTTAGAAGAATCCGTGACTTAAAAACACTAATTTCAATTATAAACACGATTATTAAACAAATGCATCCTAATTCAAGTATGTGCATACAAGAAATGATCTACCACTCTTTTAATAAACTCAAGTTATATCTATATGCTGAAAATACCTGCTGCGGTAGCTTTGCGCAGAGGCAGTGTCATAGCCAATGAGGTTCTACCGAGGCGTGACTATTGCTAGTTGAAAACTTTTCCCAATACCCCGCCCTGTCGACGTGAAATATCGTCGGCTGAGGCAATTTTTGGAAACCCTTTCGGGGGTTTATAAATTCAAAAGCAGAAAACATCACTTAAACAATGATGTGAGTGCAACCAACAAATTTGTCATCCAACAACCGAATTTAGTAGCCACTGGAATATACATAACTTTTACTGTTGGGATTTGGCTAATTTTCGTCGACGTATAGAATAGAATATAATTTTATTTTTTCCGGCACATTTTTGTGATAACGCCACGTTTTATTTTCCGAGGCTCCTGGGGAGAGGAATTGTGCATCATGAAACCACCAGGCGGCGCTATCGGTTCTTAGGGAAAGGGAATTTTCCCTTCAATTTGTAGGGAAGATTGTCCACCGGATGGATGCGGTCACTTTTTTAATTACTGTAGCGTGCTGTGTTTGACGTTTGCTCCGGTCCGTCATTGTGCTGCAGTTTTTCAATAATATGTGAGTTGATATTATTTATTTTATATCATTTACTTTATAATTTATTAGCGTTTCAGTGAATAATTTTTTTTTTACATATTTAATTGCTATATTCTTAATTGTTCTGCTTTGTGTCGCCATTTTCTCGATAGCTTTATTGTGCTGCAGTTTTTTAAAATAATTTCTTAATTTATATTATTTATGTGGTGTAATTTATTATTTAATTAGCATTTTAGTGATTTTTTTGTTTGTTTTACAGATTTAATTGCTGTTTTTTAATTGTTTTTGAAGAAGGCTGATTC